>NEWO01000366.1:270391-290604 GCA_003013225.1 Phalaenopsis aphrodite | reverse complement strand
TTATGATGCCATGAAATCAACTCAAAAGAAATGGAGAGTTCAAATATGCTCGTGAATAAGAGAATTTTTATACCATGGCTCTGAGAAATGAAGCTTCAATCAGAGGTTCTTGGCACATTCGTTTGGATCCAAGGAGGCTTTGGATTGAGCCTCTAGTCTTGGTGTAAAGCCTAGGTGTGATTTTGATCAAGTCTGATTTTGGGTGTTGGTTTAGAGTTATTGTAGAGGCTATTTCAGAGGATAATTTGATGGAGCTTTGTCTTCTCTTGTGGTTGTGAAGGTGTGGGTACAAGAAATGGAAGTTTGGTGGAGTTTTTTCAGGGATGTCCTATTTCTGCCCTAACTTTCAAGCTCAAAATTAGGGTTACACAGGGGGAATCAAGGCAATGGAGTGATTGGAATATGCTGTGGAGGTCTCAAAGAAGCTCTGTAAGTGATTTTGGAAGCTCTCTCTGAGAAAATTTTAGCACACCTCCCATAACCATGGAGGTGAGTTTTTAAAAAAAAGTTCGTGGGGTGGCTCTTAGGGCAAAGGTTTGGGTGCATTGTGGTGCTTAGGTGGAGGGCAGAGGAGCACTACAATGTGATTTGGCTGAGCTGGCCTCTAGGTTTGATTTGGGTGAGATTCAAAAGGGGGTGGCCCTTGGTTTTGGCTTCTCTAGTGACTAGGCCAGCTGGCCATGGTAAGGGGAGGTGGCTAGGAGCTCAGGGCATCGAGGAGAATCTGTCAAAGCAATTTAATGCAATGGGGTTTAGTTTGGGTAAGGGTATCATAAGAATGTGCATTTTTGGAAATAAGATCCCTTAATTTGGGGTACTTTTGTTCCAAGACTTATTTTAGGTGATTATATGGGTTTTGGCTCAGTCTTAGGGTCTAACCAATGCTGAGGTGGAGTTAATTGATGACTTTGGGATAGTTAGGCTATCTTTAATGCGTAGGTTCAATGTGGGTTCAAGTGATCAAAGTTTGGGTTTGGGCTAGTTTAGCCATGTTAATTAGCCCAATTTATTGATCAATATTGTGTATATGATTGTTATGAAGATCTCTGGTGAAGGGCTAAAGTGATTTTCAGTACAATTGGTATGTCAATTTGAGGGATTTTGGAAATTTGGTCAATTTGAGCATGTTGGGCTAGACATGGGTCTAGGTTGGGCTAGCCTTGGGCTAAATCCAAATTGAAGGGTTCAAATGATAAAGGGAGATGTTGTGAAGATTTTTTCAGGAAGGGATGGAGTGGAAGTTTTAGGGTTAAGGCCCTCAATTTGTTGAGATTTTGAGACATGGTCAATTTGGGGTAAATTTAGGGCTTTTTGGACTTAGGTTGAAATCCAATGAAATTGAGGTCTCATCAAGGCCAATTAAAGGTCAACTTTGATGAATGAGGATGTTATGAATGTTTTTAAACAAAAATTGTGGCCAATTAAGTGAGCTATGGGTTCAATTTGGTGGAACCAAGTCATAGGGCAAAAATTGGGTTTTTAGTTTAGCTCAAAATTGGGTTTAAATCATGGACCAATTGAGCTTGAATTTAGTCTAGATTGGTCACATCAAGGGTAAATTTGAGTTTAGAATTTAAATTGGGGGAAATTGAGACCAATTGGATAGACATTTGTGGTAATTTAGGGAAAATATGGGCCTTTAAAGGGAAATTTTGGGGTTTGGTCAAAGATGGTCAAATTGGCCAAATTTGGTTTTGTGATAGTTGAGAAAAATGAAATTGAGAATATTTGGGAGGTTTTGGGAATTTTTGGGATTTTTTTGGAATTTTGGAATTTTGGGGTAAGGAGGGGTATTTTGGTAACTTTGACCAATTTTGGTGATTTTGGGTAGTTTAGGTATTTTCATGGTGCTTGAAATGATTTTTGAACCAAGTTGGATATTTTGGGTAGATTTAGGAATTTTGGCCAAATTTGGGTAATTTGGGGGAATTTAAGGGCAAAATGCTAGATTGGGTATTTTGGTAGAGTTAGAGTGCCAACCACCATTAATAAGTCATGGACCAATGGAAACCTCATTTTGGGTCCTCTATGTAGTGGCCTTAACCAAAAGCCTAGCCTAGGGCTAGTGTGTTTAGGGGAACACCTACATGAGTCTCCCAAAAATATCAAGGGACCAAAGCCAAGAAATTTTGGGTTTAGGATAGTGAGTGATTGTGAGTGTAAGTGACTGTAAGTGAGTGCCTCAACCCTAAGGTCAAGCAATCCTAAGGTTAAATCATCTTGATTTCCCCCATAATGACCCCACCTACTAAGTGCTAGATGTTAGAACCAATATGTGGAACTTCAAGCTAAGTAAAGAGGAGTGTAGAATTTCTAATAGTGAGGGTTCCATGTCTAGTTTTCTAAGAATAATCAATAGGAAAGTCCTATGGTTAGACCTTAGGCTACTAAAGAAGAAAAACTAAACCTCAACCAAAAGTGAGGTCAATAGGAGCTTACAAATTTCTTCATTTCAAGCCAAGATTTTGACATATTGCCTTTGGTTTTTGGTGCCATTGAGAAGTTATGAGATGAAATATTAAAGAATAAAGATTAAAATTAATTTGGATGCAACAAGATGTAGATCAAGTGCTTAATCAAAATTTTCCCAAAAAATCTCAAATCCAACTTTGTCCTCCCAAAAACCAAAAAATCCCAAATGAAAATTGAGTGAAAAAGTTTAGGGAGGGAAATTTAACACTTAATAGTGATTTCCATTTACAAAAACTTTTTGAAACAACAAAAATGGGAAGAAAAAGGATGCCATTGGTATCACCTCTCAATCGCCAAAGAAGAGCAGGGGGAGGAGTTTCACGAACAGGTCTGGTTTAGGGCTTAATAGCCAGATGGAATAACACCTTGGCACATGAGTGGGCGGTGCCTAGGCACATAAACAAAATTTGGCATGGTTCATATTTGGTAATATTTGTCCCCCCAGTCCTTAATCACACATAATACCCTTTAATGAAACATTAAGAAAGGTCACTCAAGCTCTTTCTCATCACATCTCTTTCCTGTATTTCATAATATCCAATGAAATCTCCCTTTATTGACTGTCAGGTGCTTTGACACATTTTTGTAAGGAAAATATTCTAGACAAAAAAAACACATTAACTATTTAAGTTTGCTTCTATGTTGTTAACCTCCATGTACTATTTTGTCCGCTAAAGTATACACCTTGACATGTATATTAGAAGAATCATCCCCCAGCCCTTCTAATCTCTAGACAAAAAGACCATCTTAACAGAAGAACATGGTAAAAGTGTTTAGGGTCAAGCATAACTCAGTAGTAGTAATTTAAAATATGAGTTTTTCCCTCTTTCAAAGCAGAAATTCCTTCTCTAATACAATCCTCTCCAAATAATGTAAGAGAATACAAACAAAATAGAAAAGAAAATAGCCCTTGGAACCTCAACCTAGAGCAAGAAAGAGGATCTCAAGGGAGAGCTCTCAACCCTCCAAATGTTGTCTCCAACCACCTCCCAATGTCTAAACCCTTTTAAGAAGCCCGAGCATCTTCCTTTATAGTTCAGTTCTACGATTTAGAAAGAAAATTCTTTCCAAACTTATTTCTCTCACCGTTGGCGAGGTCACACTTCATAGCAGCGTTGTCTCACCAGGCACTAGTATTAAGCATCATGATTGTGCTCAATCACGGTATGGTTGTGTTGGCCTTATAAAGTGGCAGTGTGGTCATGCCACTAGGACGATAGGGTGGCGTGGTCACACCCCTTTCAAGTGTGGTCACGTCGCTTTTGGTAATGTTTTCCTTAATTTTTTCACTCTGAAATATATGCACGACTCCTATACTTACACAACATTGACATAAACGTTTTCACAAGTATAAATCCAAGATAAATAAGGCAAAAAAATAGGTAAAATATATGAATAAAAGTATGCAAAACATCATAAAATTGAGTCGTGTCAATACCCACAAACTTACACTCAATTGAATTCATAACTCAGTGGGACGCCATAAGATTGTAATAGGTACTCCTGCAAGTTTCTTAAGCATCTAACTTGCTTATTATAGTAAATTCAAAGTGTGTGATTTTCATTTTAGGGTCAATTTATTTTAAATTTTTAGTAACTTAGTCTTTACCTTAATTTCCTTCAGATTGACCCAAAGGAATCCCAAAGACTTTTAAATTGGTGAAGTTAAAATATTTTAACTAAACTTTGATGTTCTAGATCAATTTAAGTGAAACTAGCCATCCCTACTCTACTTAGCTGTTTTTATGAAGATAACATTTGATGAATTTTATTAAAGACTAATGAAGGATTCTTATCACTTATGTTATATTAAAAATCTTTCCCACTTTTTTTCCTTTCAATTTTTGTGACAGCTTCAAGCTTTTTTTAGGAATTTCCCCCTTTTCTACTCTTTATTTTTCTTATTTTTTTTTCTTTTTTCTTTTCTTTTATTTATTTTTCTTTTTATTTTACTTTTTCTTTTGAGAATTACTAATTTTGGTTTGGTAACTTTTTTTCTTTTCTCTTTATAAACATGATGAAGGTTAATTTCTCCTAAACAATAAGACTCAAAGAATGAATGTTTTAATTCAACAACTTCATGTTATCACCCAAGTCAGAAGTTAAGATAATCTGGTTGGCTAAATAAACAATTGATAAAGATTTAAATTTTTTTTGGTTAGTTACTTAATATTTTAATTACACCTTTTTAATTATCTTGAGATTTTAAAGAGTTGCTAGAATTTATTAAGTTCTGAAACCAAGTTATTGTAGCGTTAAGTATAATCTTCCCTAAATAACTTTTAACCAGTTAAAAAAACTTTAGATAAATAGGTTAAATTACTTAAGATTCCTAATAGGAGTTGCTATATCAGCTTTTAAACTTTTACTATGTTATGTGAACTAATTTTAAGTTTTTAAAAAGGTACAGATTTCCCCCAAACTTGTTTTTTTTCTAAGACATGAGTAACACACAGTAAAAGTAAATTAGAAAAAAGTAAGTGATTGCAAGAAAGAGAAAATACATGAGTAGTCACATGAAGCTCAGAAATATAATAACCAAAACTCAACAATAGGTATGGAAAATGTGTAGTCGTGTATCATTCAAAAAAAAGTAAGAAGACATTAGAGAACAAAAAGAAAATCCACCACATATATGTCTCAAAATATATACAATATATCATACCATAAGAAATTAGTAGAGACAAAATCATAAAAGAAAAACTCTGGCACACTCCAACATAAAGTTAAAAATGCAGTAGGCACCCAAGAAAAATAAGTTATGTAAGAAAAATAAGGACACCAACACATAGACACGCGATACATGACACCCAACAATGAAAGAGTCTTCTAAGCCACTAATATAATCATCAGGACTACACATCACAAACATAAATGGTGCAAGCACACAACTAGGTTGCAAGCCCACAACTATGCCAGAGTTGCCTAGTCACTGTCTATCTCCTCTATCATGTCTTCCTTCAGTCCATAAAGCTTGAACAATGGTGCACTAGGAAATTTCACTGACATGAGTGCCCCTAAATCCACCCGAATATATCGATGCAAGTATTTGTATTGATGTTAATGTTATATTGCGTAGTACTGAGCCTTCTACTGCACATCATGAATCTCTGATGAGACCTCATCTAAATGCCTCATCACCTAAGTATTTGATGGGTCAGACTGTGATGCTCCATGAGCTCTCCCCCATCTCATGGCACAAACCTCACATAGAGCTGGTAATAGAAGTGATGGCTCTCTGTGGGGCTATTAACTCCTTTCCACTACCTATAGCAATCCCCTCTCTCACACACAAAGCCATAATTAATTAGGGGTGTCCTAATCCTATAGTGGCAAGGTTACTAGCTATGTAGGCAATGGATGGGTGCAGTACTTGGTCTATATTTATGGACCTACCCATCTGAATATAAACAAATTTAGGGCTATCTAATCCCTAATAACAATCGTAAGACTAATGGTAAGGAGAAGGCATGCCATAATAAAATAGTGCCACCTACGGATGTGATAAGTTTGGGGGAAGTTCACTAGGGACTCTCATTCATCCCTAAAGAGGACCTTCCACTAACAAGTGGCATTGATGAAGAAGGAATTAATCCCCTGATAGTCAGAGAGAGAAAACTCTCAATCTTATAGTGGGGCATGTCAGGGAGGTAAAATGGGTCAATCTCCCTTGGTTAAAAACTTGTCCATCCACTGATTCTTTTGCATTCAAGTACAATTTGAGAATGAGTTGGACAACAGCAACAGCGATGGTGTAACAAAATTGCATCCACCCACGTCTAACTATCTAGACCACTTTCTTATCCTTTTGAGGCTGGAAACATCATTCCATGATCAGCTTCTTTTGTACAATGATGTTCTCATATTGTTGTAAGGTGACCAAGTCATTGAACCTAGTGCAATCAAAGATGGATCCTCACTTACCTATAATTTTAGGTGCCATAAAAATGTATGAGATAAGGTAATGCTGACAAAGATAAGGTGGTGGCTGGAAAATATGTAGGTGGTCTGAAAAATTTAGTTTTGCCAGCAAAGTAAGGCTTTGGCCAAGAGAAAATGCTGATGATAGTCAGAAAAAAATAGGTAATCTTTGAAAAAGGTAATGTGTGGTTGAAACACATTGGTACTATTTAGATCTACAAAAGAACCAGTGAAACATGGATCAATTGGTCACAACTTACTTAAAATGGCCATATTTACTAGACTTAACCCAAAGAGGGTCGATTCTACTATAGGAAGGAGCTTTTTGGTGACCTAGAGCTTGTGAGGAGCTACTCTTGTCATGTAAAGTGGGAGGTGAGCAAAAAAATTGCTTTGTAAAAGCACAGCATGAAGTTTTAAGCCTACGGGTGTGGTCACACCCAAATGGGTTGTGGTCATGCTTAACTGTGGTCTTGTCACACTCGATTCAGGCATGGTCACACCGACACGAAAAAAAATTCATTTTTTTTCAATTTTTTTTGCACTTGATCCAATCTCTCTTCTCATATCAACACAAATTTTTGCTTCATACCCGACCTATTGGGACCAATTACTTTATAAGGAGATTGAACAAAAAAAGAGATGAACAACAAGACCAATGCAATAACAAAAAGTTAACATAAATGTCGTAATAATTCAAATAAATTTATAAGATAACACTTGGGTTGCTTCCTAAGATAGTGCTTGGCTTAAGATCCTCAACCCGATGATGTTATGTTGATCAATCCTAAGTGGGGTCTCCAGCATCAAATTGTCATTTTAGCAGTCCCCAATCACTTGCCTCATATTGTAACTTTCTTGAAGCATCAACTAAATCTTAAAATATTTCCATCTTCTCAGGCTCTTCCAAGATACATCAAACTTGTCTCACCTCTTGGTTGATATTTTGTAGTAATCACTCAACTACAATCAAATAATTGTCAATACTCACGAGGGGCTATGTCATGCTTCCTCTTAACAATTCCTGGCCTAATATCATGGCTCCTCCTATGAGTAGATCTATAGGCTAATCCAGTTCCCTAGCTTTTGTGGGGTTCTCTAGATACACCGAAAAAATGTTCAATTTTTCATATATTTTTAATGCCTATATTTGTTCTTTTTTGGTGAAATTACAATTTAAAGAAATGTATTTTCATGTTTTTGATGCAGGTATACTTAATTTGGGTGTTTAGATTAAAAAAATGCAAAAAAGATGAAATTTGGAACAAAAAAAGGAAAAGAAATACTTTGGTGTCGAATAGCATCAAAAATGACACTAAACGTCGCCAGTGTACCTGTATGGAGCACGACCAGCGTTGAATGGCACCAATTGGCACCAAAACGATGTCGAGATGGTTATTTTCAAAAATGCATTGAATTTGGATAATTTTGAAGGGGTTCTTAAAGGAACTCCTTAATTTTCAAGCACACATTATTTTATCACCATTTTTTATAGAAAATAGGCACAAAGGAAGAGAAAAGAAGAAGATAAAAGAGAGAAAAAATTCTATACTTAGTTTCTTTTGAGAGATCTTGAGAGATTCAACTTTAAGAGTTGTAAGAGGAGAGACAATGTGAGAGATTTATTCTTAATTACAATCCTTAGAGAGGGACACATATCATTTTAAGTAGAAGGAAGTGATTCAAAGGAACTTCAAGGGATTTGCATGGGAGGAGAGTAAGATAAGTTGTTTACTTTAATTCCGTGTTTTGTAAACTTGTCTCACTATATATAAATCCATGTTTTGTTATTTCTTCTCCATGAATTTTTAGTAGTTGCTTTGTCTATCCGTTTACAATAAAAAGTAGTGATGTGATGAATCAATAGTTGTTTGAAAATGATCTTAATTTCTTAAATCTTAATGATTCATCTTAAACTTCATTTACTTTTTTAATCTAGCCAATTGATTTGCTAATATCTATACCAAAACATAAGAGCCGAAATGACCATGTTTTCAGTATTCAAGTACGGATCACACTTTAATGTCATGGAAGAGTGAAGTCTCCATGGGATTCAGTGCAATTAAATTAAGAAATATTGTTTGATGGGTGTAGAATGGGTGATTTTGGGGTGACAAACTAAAATCAACAATTTGGTTTAGATGTTTAGAAACCATATGGTGAGATTTTTAGCCCTCAAATAGGGGAGAAGTGGGAGCTCTGGAGTGGGAGTTAGTATCCTCTCAACCTAATCACGGATGTGGACTCAAAACATTTGAATTAGTCAATGTCCTTTATCACTTGACCAGGAATTAAAGGATATTATTGCTCTTATTTGTCACATCCAATTAATAATAGATTTGATTCTTCATTAGTTACTACCTTATTCTAAATGGGAAAGATACTTTTTATTAAATTTGAAACCTTCATTAAAATTACTTTACCTGCCTATAGTAGATTTAACTTTTAAGTTTGCAAAATTAGCATTGTAGATTTAAATTTGTTAGACTTGCATTTCACATTTAACTTTTACTGTTGTAGTTCTTAAACTATCTATTTAGGTCCTTTTAATTAAGTAAGAGTTTAACCTTCTCCCTGTGGGATTGATACTTAGGACTCCATTAGAGCCCTATATTACTTGAGCAATACATATACTTGTATTGATGACCAAATAAATATAAAATATTGGAGACACATTTTGGGATTATAATGGCAAAATTATTGGCAAATTAAGCATAAAAGTTTGGATCTATAGAAAAGTTGCACACAGTAGGCCCGCATCAAGTTTTTGGTACCATTATCGGGGAGTAATGATAAACTTCTAATTAAAAGTTAAGGAGATTGTTATTGAACTATTAAACCTATTTTGTATAAGTGTTTTAAAATAAAAAAAATTGTGATTTTGTATGCATAGTTTAGGATCTCAAGGTTTACTACCTTTTGATTTTGAATTAGAAAGAACTATAAGAAAAATTTGAAAAAAAGAAAAAGAAAATATTAATTTGAATAAAATGGAACATCAACAAAGACCTTTAAGAGATTATGCTAACCTGACAATAGATGAAATTCACTTGAGTATTCAAACCTCTGTTGCTACAAATTCATTTGAACTTAAATAAGTTATCATCCAAATGGTACAAAATAACCTGTTTGAGGGAAAACCACATGAAGATTCTAATTTACATATTGTAAGTTTTCTTGAACTATGTGCTACATTTAAATATGATGGAGTGTCTGAAGTTACTGTCAGGCTTAGACTTTTTCATTTCTCATTAAGGAATAAAATTAAGGCATGGTTAAATTTGTTAGCACCTGGATCAATCAGAATTTGGAGAGAATTATCCCAAAAATTTCAGGCAAAAATATTTCCATCATCTAAAATTGCTAAACTTAGAAACGATATTACATCTTTTTGTCAATTTGAGGGGAATCAATTTATGAAGCCTGAGAACAATTTAAAGATCTCCTTAGGAAGTGTCCACACCATACTTTACCTAATTAGTTGATGATTTAGACATACTATAATGGATTAGTGGGATTTCTTTGATCTATTATTAATGTTTTTGTTTGTAGTTCATTAATGTCAAAACCATTCAATGAAGCATATTCTTTAATTGAAGAAATGGCTACTAACAATTTTCAATGGCCTTCTGAAAGGCTAAATCCAAATAGAATATCCAGGGTTAATGTTTCTGATGTTATTTCTATTATGGTTGTCAAATTACTGCTATGTCCAGGAAAATAGATCAAATTGGAATGAACTATTCTTAAACACCTTTTTGTGATTGAGGAAAATTCATTAGGGTAAATGATAGATTTTCAATCATCTTATGAAACTTTAAATGCCATAAATAATCAAACTAATAATAATTATTGAAATTATTATAACCTAGGTTGGAAAAATCATCCTAATCTAAATTTGAATAATAACAATCCTAGCAATGTAAATCCACAATGGGGGAATAGTGTGAATCCATTAAGAAATTTAAATAGCCAGGGAAATATTAATCCTAATCCTTATTATCAACTAGGTTTTAATAGCAATTCACAAATTAAGGAGAAGAAATTATTAATGGAAGAATTAATATTGCAATATAGAAATCAATTGCATAACCAAGGAGCTACAATTAGAAACATGGAAAATTAGTTAGTGCATATGGCTACTACGTTGAGCAATAGACCTTCGGGAAATTTGCCCAGTAAGTTTGAGCTTAACCCAAAAGACCAGAATAAAGAAAAAATTAAGGCTATTCAACTAAGAAGTGGAAAAGAATTGGAAACCAAAATTCAAAAGAAAATTGAAGTTGAGAAAGAAAAAGAGGAAATTGAATTTTTTGAAAAGACATTCAACATGAACCAGACTATCATCTTGAACCAATGAAAATTACTGTAGAAAAACCGCCACTTCCATTTCCTCAAAGATTAAGACAACAAAATTTGGATAAACAATTTTTAAAGATCTTAGAAGTTCTTAACAAATTAATCATTAATATTTCTTTTGTTGAAGCCCTAGAACAAATGTCGAGTTATGTGAAGTTTATGAAGGATATAATTAATAAGAAAAAAATTTATTCTTAATGAGACGGTTGTACTAAGCCAAGAGTGTAGTGCATTAATTCAGAAAAAGCTTCCTAAAAAAACTTAAAGATCCTGGTAGCTTTATTATTCCTTGTGCTATAGGAGAAAATCTTTTTTGGAAAAGCTTTGTGTGATTTGGGAGCTAGTACTAATTTGATGCCCTTATCAATTTTTAGAAGACTCAGATTAGGAGAAATTTCCCCTATGACTGTAACTCTTCATTCAGTTGATCGTTCAAATTAATTACCTCCACCAACTACTATGAGAGGGGTTAAAAGTTTTTTAGGCCATGCTGGGTTCTATAAGCCTTATATTAAAGACTTTTCAAAAATTATTAAGGCTCTAAGCCAACTTTTAGAAAAAGATGTAAAATTTAATTTTAATCAAGAATGCTTAAATGCTTTTGAATTGCTAAAAGAAAAATTAATCATGACACTATAATCGTTCTACTTAATTTGAATTAAAGTGTGATGCTAGTGATTATGCAATTGGAGCTGTTTTAGGCCAGATATATGATAAAATTTTATGCTAGTAAAACTCTAAATTATGCTCAAATTAATTATACCACTATTGAAAGAGATATATTAGCAATCATATATGCATTTGATAAATTCAGATCATATCTTATTGGAACTAAATGTATTGTGTATACTGATCATTCTGATATAAAATACATAATGCAAAAGAAAGATGAGAAACTAAGATTAATTAGATGGATCCTTTGATGCAAGAATTTGATTTTGTAGTAGTTGATAACAAAGGAACTGATAATCAAATAGCTGCTCATTTATCAAGATTTGAACAAGAGCCATTAATTAACTTTGAAAGAGAAATTAATGAAGAATATCCTGATGAAAAATTTTTGTTGTTATTGAAAAGAAAACACCTTGGTATGCGAACATTGTTAACTATATCGTTAGTGATCTTGTACCGAATGATTTAACACCACAAAAAGAAAGAAAATTAATTCACGATGCAAAGTTTTACTTATTGGATGATCCTTATTTATATAAATAATGTAAAGATCATATTATATGGAGATGTGTACCTCATGATAAAAACATGCAAATTATTCAAAATATCAATGACTTTGAATTCAGAGGACATTTTAGAATTGATAGAACTGCTCACAAAATTTAACAATTGCATTTTATTTGCCTACTCTATTCAGAGATGTTAATATGCATGTAAGAACTTGTGATCGATGTTAGCGAGTAAGTAATATTTTGAAAAGAAATGAAATGCCTTTAAACTTTATATTGGAAGTTGAAATTTTTTATATATGGGGATTATATTTTATGAGACCATTTGTGCTTTCATTTGGAAATTTATACATATTGACTGCAGTTGACTATGTTTCAAAATGGATTGAGGCAGTTTCTTTACCGTGATGTGATGCTCGGAGTGTTTCAAAATTTCTTAAGAAAAATAAATTTCTAAGTTTGAAATGTCAAGAGTAATTATTAATGATGGGAGATATCTTCTTAGAAAAAAAAATAATTGAAAAGTTAACAGAAAATTTTAGTATCCAACTTAGGATCTCCACTGTTTATAATCAATAAACAAGTGGGCTTTCTGAATTATCTAATCAAGAAATTAAAAGAATTTTGGAAACAACTATTAATCCTAATAAAATGGATTGATCTGCTATGTTAGATATTGTATTATGGGCTTATAGGACAATTTATAAAACACCTATAGGAATTTCCCCATAAAAACTTATCTTTGGAAAGACTTGTTGCTTACCAGAGAGTTGAAGCATAAAGTTTACTGGGCTATTGAAGAATTTAATTTTAATTTAAAAGATGTTAGTTGTAACTAAATAAGCTTGATGAAATAAGAAATGAATCTTATGAAAATGTCATGAGTAATAAAGAGAAAATGAAAAATTGCCACGATCAGAAGATAATTGGAATAGAATTTAAACCTAGGCAAGAAGTTTTATTGTATAATTCTTGATTGAAATTATTCCCAGGAAAATTAAAATCTAACTAAATGGGACCATTTACAATTGTTAAAGTTTACCCAAATGGAGTAGAAATCAAAGATCTGAAAACAAAGACAGTGTTTAAAGTAAATGGACATAGAATAAAACCTTATTTTAAAGGGCACGGTCCAATGATTAAAGAGGTTTTAAAAATGGATCAACCAAACTGAAAACTTATTATGTCGGGCTGACAACATTAAAACAAGCGTTGTATGGGAGGCAATCCATAGTTATTTTTAAAATTTGGTTTAAATTTGAGTAACTTTATGTCTTTTTTTATGCACTTTCGATTAATTCTCTATGCTTAAATTTAAACATGTTATAGAAAGCATAAAGAATTTTTAATATGAGATGCCTTTAAAAAAGAACCCAAATTATTTAATCATTTGGAAAAGCTATGTGAAAATTCACACTAGCGCCGAATGGTGCCAGAATCGGCGCTGAACGGTGCTATAATTATCTTCCAGCGACTCGACCCACCCGAAACGATGCTAATCGGGGCCAAACCTACACTGTAGTTACAAATCACGTGGGAAGTTTTATGGGTTTTTTTTTTTTTTTTTGCAGTTTAAAAACTGATTTATGAATTTGGAAGGGATTTGGACAAAATTAAGTCAATTCAATTTGAAATTTAAGTCAATATATACCTTTTGGATGAATGAGAAGTACCTATTTTTATTCAATGGCTTCTAACTCCAAGGTATGTTATAAATCTGAATTTTTCAACAATAGCAGGATCCTTAATCATTATGCATAGAAGTTGTATGAGAAATTTTTGGTGAAAAAGAAACTGATTAAGGAGCGAGGATTTCTAAATCGAGGACACAAAATTCAAGAAACTGTGGTGGAAGATATCATAATGAAGAGGCATTGGAAAGTCTTATGCTACTTTGTTGCAGTAGTAGTAGTTCCTGTTATAAAAGAATTCTATGTTAATCTCTAAGGAATTAACCAAGGAGTAGTGTGTGTGCGAGGCAAAGAAGTACTTATTAATCATTCTCGGATTAATGAGTTATTTTTTATCAAGAATGTCCCTATTTGTCATTACACTAACTTTTCCCTAATGAGAGAAAACATGTATGAGATATACAAATTTCTGACTGATGAAGATGGAGGCTGGAAAGCAAAAGTTGAATGTGATGTAAGTTTCCCATCTTTTTTAGTAAATGACGCATCTATGCCTTCACATATCTTTATTTCTAATAAATTACTTCCCACTACCAACTAAGTAAAATTACAAAAGAGAGTGTCATTCTTAATTATTGCATTCAGCTGGAAGGCCAATAAATGTGGGAATTTTGATTGTAAAATCTATTCTGGGATTAACATTAAATGGATCATCTACTAGACTTTGACAACCTTCTACCATCTCTTTTTTATGTATTCAGTCACAATTTCCATAAGATAATTAGAAAAAAGCTCTTCTTCCATGGCAAGCTTTGGACCCAACTTTCAACTTTTCAAATTTGGTGAATCCAGAAGAAGAGAATGCTTTTATAGATCAATTGTCTCAGAATTTAACACCTAATTTATTACCGCCACCACCAGATAATTTGGATATTGTGATGAAAAGAGTTAATTTTGAAAAGAAAATGAATTGTATCATCATTGAGATTGATGGAATTTCTACTAAATTTGACCATTTAGATTGGAAAATGAAATAACAATTCGACCATACATGACTTGTAGAAGGTTGGACAGTGTGAATGCACAAGACGATTTTTTGGATCAAAGATGAATCAAAAGATGAACTCCTAAGCTTCCCTTTCTACAATTTATTTGTTCATTAACAATCAATGGGAGATCTCAAAGAGGATCAAAGTGATGAGAATGAAGATGCTTGATGGATCTAAAGTACTAAAGAAATTCAAGTGTGCTTAGGTTTGTTTAAGTGTTTGAGAGTGTTTTTGTTTATGTTTTTGCTTACATGAATGGGATTTCTTAGTTGATGATTGACATTGGATTTCTCGTTATCAACACAAGTCTTTGGTTTGATTAGTGAAGTTTTTTTTATGGTTTGTTAAAAAAATAGTAAAGTGCTTGTAATTAGATTTATATATGAAGTGAGTTTTTGTTTTGTTGGTGAAAAATTAATTGTTAAAAATTACTAAAACTTAGAATCTAATCAAGATTTGAGCTAATTAGAGCTAAATGTGGTTTAGTGCAAGAAAAATTTGTAGCAAAAATGCAAAATTGGGCATTTTTTTCCATTGGTGTCAAACTTCGCCAGAATCGGTGCTGAATAGTACCAGATGCAAGAAAAGACTAGTGGGTTAATAAAATAGTAAAAAGCTTATTTTTTCATCATTATTGAACTCCAAACTTCATCTTCTTCATGAGCTAGAGGTGAAAATCATTTTAAGGCATCGAAATACTTGGATTGGAGAAGATTTGAAGGCTTGAAAAACTATGGATCTCATCATCTCTTGGTAAGAACTTCAATCTAACCTAGAAATTTTTTATTTTTACCATGGATTTCTCTTTCATATTGAAATAATCAAAAATGAAAAATTTTGGAAATAAGAAAAGGAAAATCCATGAAGTGAAGCTTTTTAGCCATGATTTGGATTTTAGGAGTTAATTTGACCATTATTTGAGAATTATTGGATATATATTAGAATTTTTTAGATTTTTATGGCTCTTAAAATGAAAAGAATGGTTGGAAGACTTAGTTTTGATGAGTATAGGTTCATCAATCTGAAGGCACAGTACCACTACAACCCGCATTTTACAAAGAAGAATTTGACTCAAGAGCGACCATTTTTCAACCCAGGAGGAATGATTCAATGATTAATTGTAGCAAGGCTGAGGGAGACTTTCTGATACTTTACTGATATAACAGTTAAAAACATTATTCGAGAGTTCTATGCAAACCTGTAAGCTGCTACAGATGATCGAATTTATGTTGAAGGTAAATTCGTAGATTTCACTCCTGCAAGAATTAATGTTTTATACCAGTTAAGGAATGAGGATCAGTGTGAGTATGCCTCATTTCAAGTTTCTGACTCAATGTTAGATGAAGTCATGTAATTTCTCACTGAAGGGAAAGGTGTATGGAAGATAAAGAATAATAATAAGGTAACTTTTGCCACATCTCAGCTTACTCCAAGTCTAGGGCATGACATTATTTCATTTATGCATGCTTACTTCCTATAAATCATTTAAGTGAAGTGACTAAAGACAGAGCCATATTAAATTACTACATCCAGCTTCATAAAAGAATTGATATTAGTTTTTTTTCTTATTTACACCACTGCACACTCATATATAATAGAAAGTAGCACTGGGGGTTTAGAATACCCTACCATAATTTTTTACTTTATGTAAATAATCAGAAGTAGAGTTTGATCCTTCAGAGGAATTATTACAACCCCTTAAGCCAATAAGTAAGCTTAGTGTGCATACATATGAGGCACATGCTGGGTGGAGAACTGGAAGTGGAAATAGAGACATACCTTCTACATCTACATCTAAACCTTCCACTTCTAGTCCATTGTCTCTATAAGAAAATATGGAAAAAATTATTATTCAACAAGGAGATATTTTGACACTACAAAATCAAACGAGAAGCATGGAAGCAAGAAACTCTCATAATGATTCCTACATGCAAAGGTGAGTTGAATTTGATATTTCTTACTATGATGCTCAGATCAAATACATGAAGGGAGATCATTCTATGGAATTTCCCACCTGTTCTAGATTTACAACCTATGTGAATGAGGAGAATGTAGAAGGTTGGGAAGATGGTAAAGGAGGAGGAGAAGATAAAGACTCTGATGAGGAGGAAGACTAGCCTGATGTTAGTTTTTCTTTGTGACTGTAAGTGGTTTGTTTCATGTTAGTCTGTTAATGTACTTTTATTTATTTGTAGTGTACTCTGCTTGAAGTTATTAGTGTTAAGTTTAGTTATTCTAAATATATGTTGTAAATTTTTGTTAATGGTCAACACTTTCTTTTAATACAGTAAATCCTTTGATATAAATATGTTATTTGAATTTTATACACTATTATATATCTGCTTCTTTTAATTTTTGGTACCTGAATAGTTCAATTTCAAAGTTTAAAGTCCCAGAGAAAAAGGTTAGTACTTTTTAATGTATTTCTTATTCTGCATGCTTTATTTTTTAAAAAATTCAAGTTTGGGGGAAGAAATTTATTAAAAACTTAACTTTTTTTTGTCTTCAGTAACCCATATTTAATTTAATATCACTTTTAAAATGACTTGTGGTAAGTGGTGTAATCTTTGGGTTACTCTAATTTTGATTTTAGGAATGTTAGAAAAATAACTTAGCTAAAATCCTATGTGAAGAAACTGTTCTAGAGATAAGATATTTTGTAGAAAATTTTAGGAAAATGATTTTGTTATTTATAGGAAAAAGGAGTTGAATATTTGAAAAGCTAAGATTCTTAGATTTATACGTAATTAGAATTGAGCTTTTATTAAAAACTTTTTCAAACTAATAGTTAAATTTTAAAAAAGCGAGGGAAAGTTTAGAATTTATAATTTTAGAAAGAGAATAGTGAAATTTATAATTATTTAAGGCCTATCTAGATATATTAATTCTCACATAAAAAAAAGAGTAAGGATTAAAAAAAATCCTGAAAGAAAAAAAAAAGAAGAATAAAAGAAAAATAAAAGAGAAAAAAGGGGGATAAATAAAAAGTAAGGAGAAGCTTGAGGAGAAGCCAAATCAAAAATTGATTTCACTTGAATATTTTTAAAAGAAAAGACTTAGAAATGATCCTAAGCTTATTATTATTAAAAAAAAAAGTATTGGTCCAATTGGTATAGATAAGGTGCTTAAATTCTATTTTTATACTTTCTATAAATCTTTAGTTTGACAAGTTTCAATGAATTTTGAAGTAAATAAAAAATCAGGATTCCTAAGTTGAATATGAGATATTCTTACACTCTAGTCCTAGGTTGATTTGCTTGAATTTCCCTTAAGTTACACTATAACACTTCTAAGACAAAATTATAAGAAACTCTACTGAAACCCGCCACCTCTAATCAACAAATTTGGTTTTTAAAGTTATAATGTTAATTGAGGATAAATAATAGTTATGTTTGGGGGATTTTGATACAACAAAAAAATGTTAAAATTTTCATATGTTTTAAATGCCTGTATTTGGTCATTTTTTGTGAAATTGCACTTTAAAGAAAGGTTTTTTCATGTTTTTGATGCAGGTATACTCAATTTGGGAATTTGGATAGAAAAGGAGCAAAAAGGATGAAATTTTGAGCCAAAAAAGGCAAAGAAATGCTTTGGCGTCGAATGGCTCCAGAAATGGTGCCAGTATACCTGTATGGAGCACGACCAATGCCAAATGATGCCAGTCAGCTCTAAAACAATGCCAAGCCGGTTATTTCGCAAAATGCATTGAATTTGGACAAATTTAGAAGTGATGCTTAAGGGAACTCTTAAATTTTTTGCCACACATTATTTAATGAAAATTTTTGACAAAAAACAGGGGCAAAGGAGAATAAAAGAAGAAAAGAAAAGAGAGCAAAACTACCATACTTAGTTTATTTTGAGAGATCTTGAGAGATTCATCTTTATGTGTTTTAAGAGGAGAGAGAAAGTGAGAGATTTCTTATTCATTGCAATTCTTAGACAGGGGCGCATATCATTGTACATAGAAGAAAGTGATTCATAGGAACTTCAAGGGATTAGCTTGTGGAGGAGAGTAAGATAAGTTATTTTCTTTAATTCTGTGTTGTGTAACTTGTTTCAATATATATAAATCTATGTTTTCTTCTTTCTTCTCGATGAATTTTGAGTAGTTACTTATTCTTTCCATTTACAATAACAAATAGTGATGTGAAGAATAAATAGTTGTTTGAAAATGATCTTAATTTCTTAAATTGTGATGATTTATCTTGAACTTCATTTACATTTCAATCTGGCCAATTGATTTATTAAAATCTATGTCAAAACATAAGAGCTGGGATGGCCATGTTTTTAGCATTCAATTAGGGATCACACTTTAATATCATGGAAGAGTGAAGTCTCCTTGAGATTGAGTGCAAATAAATAGGAAAATATTTTTTGATGGGTGTATAATTGATGATTTTGGGGCGACAGACTAAAATTAGCAATTTGGTTCAAATGTTTAAAAACTGTATGATGAGATTGTTAGCACTCAGGTGGGGGAGAAGTGGGAGCTCTGGAGTGGGAGTCAGTACCCTCTCAACCTAACCAAGGATGTGGATTCAAAACTTCCAAATTAGCCAATGTCCTTTATCGCTTGACCAAAGGATTAAAGGATATTATTGCTCATATATGTCACACGCAGTTAATAATAGATTTGATTCACTAGCTACAACCTTATTATAAATGGGAAAAATACATTTTTCTTAAATTTGAAACCTTCATTAAAATTACCTTACCTTCCTATAATAGATTTAACTTTTATGTTTGTAAAATTAGCATAGCAGATTTAGTTTCGTTAGACTTTCATTTCACATTTATCTTTAACTGTTGTATGACCAAAGGAAAATACGTTGAGATTTTCATACCTATTTTATACTATTTTGATTATATTGCACTTTAAAGAAAGGTAATTTTGATGTTTTATTGCAGGAATGATGAATTATGGTCACTGGAGGAAAAAGATCCAAAAAGGAGCGAATTTGGAGTGAAAAGGACCAAAATGTGAAGATTTGAACTAGGTCATCGACGGCGCCCTTGACGCCGCCGATGGATAGATTTTCTTGAGACTACAGGGCAAAAATTATCTAGAAGCCCGCCGACGGCGCCCTCTAGGCCGCCGACGATGAGATCGACGGTTATTTTTACTCAAGCTTTGGATGAGGCCAAATTTTGAAGGGATGCTTAGGCAACTCTTAGAAAAGCTCATCTACAACCGTAAAAGAACATTTTGGCTGAAAATGGAAAAAAGAGGAGGTAGTCTAGGAGGTCTAAAGTGTGCTAGAGGCCTTGAAGGTTACCATTAGAGTGTAACAATTGTGAGGAATTCTTTGAGAGATTATAAGAGTGGAGGGAAAGTGAGAGATTTTTTCCTCCTTGCTACTTCGAAGAGGAATTCAGTGTGTTGTAAAGAAAGGAAGAGATTCAGAGGAACTTCAAGGAGTGTTCTTGGGGAGAAATTAGAGATAAGTTATTTACTTGTTGTAGTTTGTATGACTTTGATTATATATATGAATTCCAAGTTTTGTTATATTTTCCCCATGAGTTCTGAGTAGTTTTCTCTGTCTTTCTCCTTGTCTTGAGATTTGTGAAATGGTGATTTGAAGTGGTGAAGCCATGAAAAT
>NEWO01000366.1:208005-235636 GCA_003013225.1 Phalaenopsis aphrodite | reverse complement strand
TGAGGAGGTTGTTCTGAGCAATCAGCAGCTTTTTCTCCTCCTCAATACCAAGCTGTCCCCCCTTCTCCAGAGCTTTGACTTCATCTTCAGCCTTCTAAACCGTGGTATGGACATTTCCAAATAAGTTTCCAGCTCCAACCTTTGAGGGCTTTAGCAATCCTGATTTGCAGTAGGCTTAGCTTGATTAAGGGGTCAGGGTGAGAGATCCCTTTCCAAAGGTCAGCAATGTAATTATTATAAGAGGGATGAGCAGCCCACATGTTGAGGTATCTAAAGGGGAGGGGGGAACTATTATTATCAGTTGAGGTGATGCTTATAAGAATAGGTCTATGATCTGAGCTAGATAGTCTAAGGTGAGTAACAAAGGTGAGGAGGAAGTGATTGAACCATGCATCATTAACCAATATTCTGTCAAGCCTCTCCCAGATAGAACCCCTTTTCCAGGTGAAATTAGAGCCCTTGAAACCCAAATCAAAGAGACCAGCCCTATGGATATTATCTCTGAAGGTATTCATCTTGGCAAGGTTAGGAGTTCTGCCTCCAGATTTTTCAGTGGCAGAAATGATACAATTGAAATCCCCCCCCACCAACCATGGGGAGTTCACATGTTGACTGATGTGAGTCAACCTATTCCACAACTCTTTTCTAGCATCCTTTGTACATCCACCATAGATAAAGGTAGCTTCACCTATGTGTCCATTCATATTGAATGAGAGGTGGACAAATTGTGGATGGTCAATGAGGATATCAATATTGGTTTCTTTTCTGCAAAAGATCCAAATTTTATTGTTAGTATTTCCAAAATGAGTGAAGCCAGCAATTTTTTTAATCAGATTGTGTGGATTCTTATGAACCATGGGTTCAAGAATGGCAATGCACCATAATTTGTATTTATAATTCAAGTATAAAACTCTTTTAAGAGACAGAGGGTTAGCCATCCCCCTTATATTCCAACAAAGTAGATTAGTCATGGAGTGGAGGATGTGGGGAAGGCTGGGATCTAGATCTGGTTCTTCCTCTAAGGAGTGGAGACCCATTCCTGGTTTTATCAGCCTTCATAGACTGCACTCCTGCTTGTAATTTCTTCACTTCTGTACCTGGTTTTCTTCTTTTCCTTGCTGTTTTAATTTGCCAATCCTTCTCAATGGTTTGTTTCAGTTCATTAATGCTTGGTTCTTGTGGGGCTTTATCAAGTATCTCTATGATGATTTCCTTCCCCTTCTCAGCAAGCAAGGGGGATGTGGGTGTGACAATTGTGATTTCAGTATTTTCCTTCCTGATTGATCTGTGTAGTAGAATATCATCTTGGCTATAGGGTTTAGTTAGTTCTCCAAGAGGATCAACCTGTGTTAGATCCTCATGAGACCTTGGGGGTGGATCTTCTGACCTTGGATTAGTTTCCAACCGTTTTTCTAACATAATTTCTTCAGTAATGCCCCTTGCATCATTAGTCACAATTTTTTCAGTTTCTGTGTGGTTTTTTCTTGCCATCTTCCTGTTTGGGGGGTGTAGTCTATAGCACTTGTCTGCTGTATGCCCAAACATCTTGCAATGTGGACAATAGTAAGGCTTTTGTTCAGCTAATATATCCTGCCAGAACCCATCAGCATCAGAACCAATCCAGATTCTCTTCAGTTCAGGGAGTGTGACATCTCTTTCTACCTGAATCCTAGCAAGACCAGGTCTAGCCTTGCTATAAGTGGGAGGATCCACTCTCAGAGGAGTTCCTAGTGCTCTACCAATATTAAATAGGGCATTAAGCTTAAAATAGGGTAATGGTAAGCCAGGTAGCTTAAACCAGATGGAGACAACAGGAGGCTCTTTACTAGGATCAAAGCCAGGGGTCCATTTGATGATCTTCATAACTGTTCCAGCAATGCTAAAAGATTGTTTGGCAAACAATCTAGCATAATCTTCCTCAGCTGCCAATTGGATTAGAAGGTGTCTCCCATCCAAAAGCCCAATTTTCCAATTACCTATGAACTTCAGAGAATCAAAAACATTTCTAATTAGATCCATTTTTGGGTGTCCTAGCTGAAATTTGCCCACAAGAGTGAACTTAACCTCTTCACTTAAAGCCTCAATTTCCTTAGTAGTGAAATACACAGTTGTTTCACCCTCTTTAGTTCCCAGGGGGTGAATACAAGGACTGCTTCCTTTTCCAGCAGCAGTATCATGGAAAGCTTGTGGGAAAACAAGGAGGTCATAATCTTGTAAAGATTCAGTGGATTTCCCCACCACTCCAGCATAGGTTGCTTTTGTCCAATGGGAGTCAGTTAAAGTATCAATGGGGGAAGCCATCACCCCAAGGAGGCAGCACCACCAACAAGTAGCAGCAGCAAAACTCCAAAAAACCAGTAATGGGACAAAAGAAGAAGAAATCAATGGAACAGTGCCACTAAAGTTAGCAGGCAGAGAAGCAACAACCCCCAAAGAAAAAGGTCCAGGGAAGAAAAAGCAAAAACAGTAAAGACCTCTACCACCAGCAATAAGCAGCAGCAGCTAGCCTCCATCATCCAACCAGAAACCCTAGCAGAGCAAGCTCCCTAGCCGCCAGCATCCTGTTATATATATATATATATATATATAAAGTAAGGTTCAAATAAAGTAAATTCATCAAAAAAGCTTCATCCTCACCCAAAATTTGTTCCCACTCTAAATCTGTAAAAGATAATCCTTCCTCATCTGTTGGCCGCCCTTCAGCTGGCAGAAGAAGGCCAACTTCACCCTGCATGTCAGACGATGTTTCATCCTAAATGTTAGGCAATGTCGAGGCATCAGAAACCTCTCACATAGTTCTTTAAGCAGTTTGCTCCACTCTCAGAGTTGGAGTACGAACCAAAGCCAACAAACTGACCAATTGTTCTTATGGAAGACAACTAAATTCCAATTTAGAAGACCCTTTCCAGCGACTGATACACCAAAATAATATACTGTTTTAAGTACATATTCTATTTTTTTTTTTGTGATATTGCACTTTAAAGAAGGGTATTTTCATGTTTTTGTTGCATGTATACCATTTTTAGGCATTTGGAACAAAAATGGAAAAAAGGACAAAATTTAGAGTCAAAACAATGAATTTTGGGATTCTGCCGCATGATGCGCCAAAATCCAGGGAATTGGTGCATGATGCAGCAGAGATGACTTTTTGTGGATTAAGGCATTTCGAGACAAATTTTGTGTAAATTTTTAAAGGGACACTTGTTCTACAAACCTATTGGAGTAATTCAATGCATCTAGATACTTTGGAAGGTTCTTTTATGAAGGGATATGTCTCTTGGATCAAATGACATATCTTTTGAATTCAAAAGAGTTGACCTTTGGAGGGAATTTTGAATTCCTTTTGAAAGAAGGCAGCTCAAAAATAAAAAGAGGAAGACTTCAAGGTGTTTAAGGGGGACAAAAAGGAGATAAAGCGAGGGTGGTGTGAAAGGCAAAGAGAAGAAAAGAGGAGATTTTCTTCTAGGGTTGTAAGAGGAGAGGGAAGGTGAGAGATTTCTTCTTCATTAGACTTCTAAGAGAGAAATGAGTGTGCTTGTGAAGAGAGAAAGGCTTGGAGAGAACTTATAGGGATTTGCTTGGGAAGAATTGTGAGATAATTTATGTAATTTATTTATTTTATTTTGTAAACCTGCTTTTATATATATAATCCGTTTTTTGTAGTATACTTCTCATGAATTCTGAGTAATGTTTTTTATCCTTCTCCCTACTTTGAGATATGTTTTTGTGAAGAATTGATTTCATTTTCTATGATTTTAAATGTTAATAATTTGTGATGATTTGAACTTCAATCTTCATTTACTTTTTGATCTCGCCAATTGAAATGTTGAAACATGTTGAGAAACATATGTTATAAAGGTCTATGATTTCTACAACAGGGGGAGAATCACATTTAATTTCATGGGAGAGTATGTCATCCATGAAATTGAGTGTAAATAAATAGGAAAATATAATTTGTTGGATGCAGAATTTGAGATTTTAAGGTGATAGATTAAAATCTCCAATTTGGTCCAATTGATTGGAAACTCATGCGAGATTGTTAACCCTCAAGGGAGATAGTAGTGGGAGCTCTGGAGCGGCAACTGGTATCCTCTCAGTCTAACAATGAAATTAAGGACCAAACTCTATATTAGTTAATGTTCTTTATAACACTCGGAAGAGGGTAAAGAATATGATTGCTTCTATTTGGCACAAAACAGTTTCTATATATATTTTCAAATGATTTTAATCTCTTCATAATCCATATACTCATTGTAAAGCGGACTGATGTTTTCTGAATTTTGAATCTTCCATCAACAAAAACTTTTTTTAGTTCTCTTATATTTACTTTTGAAAGTTTAGTTTTTAGATGGTTAACTTTATTTATCAACTGCATTTTATATAGCACTCACTTTAGTAGTTCATATTCAAACTTCACACTTTACTTTTACCTTTTTTTTGTATTTTAAAATTATAAAATAATTTTAAGAATTTACTTATAGGATTTTCCAACTTCCCTGTGGGATCGATATCTAGGACTTCATTAGAGCCCTTTACTACTTGAGCGAAAAGTATACTTGCGTCGATTTTAAAGAGGATTTGACAGTTTAAAAAAAGTTTTAAAGATAAATTATTTCTTAAAAGATATTGTTATTGTGATTATATTGCATATTTATTGTTATATCTGTCGTGTGTATTCCATAATATTGAAAATATTTGTAAAATTTACACACTAAATCTACCCGCATCAATGTCTCTCCCTTATTTGGGCACCCACTTGGGGGCAATGTTCCTCCACTCTCACCTTCACACTAGGGAACCCAAGGGGCGAGTCCGAGGATCATACCTGATCCTCCAAGTCGGAACTCTGTCGTTTCTTCACCAATTCCTTCTACCTCTGTTTTCCCATAAGTCGGGAGCCAGTCCCTCGCTTCAGACCTTCAAAAGCCATATGATAAGTTGTTTTGTCAAACTTCTCAGCCTTAGGTAGCAATCCATTAACTATTCTGATGGTTGGAATTCAGACAAATTGGGCAATGTAGAAGGAAGATGGGAAGAAATGCACCCCTCCATATTTATAGAAATCGTAGGCACAAAATTCAAGGGGAAATCATTAATATTGTTCACTCTTTTTTGCATTAATTATCTTATTTTTATCCCAAAATATCTATAATGAAGCAAGAGAATTAGATGAACTAAGTATGTACACCAAAATTACGCCATCACGAATCTTGAGGAAATCTAACATGTCAAAGGAGGCATGATCAAAATGGACCATCCAAGAGTGAAGTACAAAATGCGTGAGCCAGAAATATCCATCAACTCAGTTTCTTCGTAATAGTATCCAAAGTTGATTTACAGACCAAATAAACCACTCAGCCAGCAAGGCCGACAAAGCAAAGGTTCTGTTGATCGAAAAATAATTCTAGTCGACCAGCTACCCGAACCCCACAGAGCTTGTCAAGTGGGCTTCGCCGATTCAAGGATTATCGACTGAAGGCGTCAGATTGGTGGGAAAAGATAAGCCGAAGACTTTTTTAGTTATTTATCTACGTGTTTGTCTAAATCTTTATTTATTTACTTTTGAGTTAATTATTCTATAGCACCTCTAGTAAAATAGGGGCAAATAGATAATTATAATTCTTGTACCTCTTTTTATTAAAAAAATCGAAGGGTCATTTCTATGAATAAAATAAAAAAATAATTGACAAAAATTGTAGAAATTTCAACCTACTTCTCACTCTTTCATTTTCCATCATGGCAAATTATATTCCGTTCAGATTTACATGCAATCTCTGATTTACCATATAAACAACACAGTAAATAACGGGGAAATAAAAAACTGGAGACCTGCTCAGATACAACAGTGCAGCACCAAACCCGCAACGCGTCTTGCTGTGGGTCACAGGTGGCCGTAACAAGAATAGTCCATCGTCCCGTCAAAATTCGAACTATGGCCGTTCTCGTCCGAGCTTATTCTCCTCCACATTTCGCCCTCAGATCCCACAACTTCTCTACTCGTTTTCCTGCTGCCAATTTCTTCTCTACCAGCGTCAAGGTTGGAGCTTTCCACATGAATCAACTCCTTTTGTTCTCTCCTCTTACCACCCCAATTCTCTACTTCAACTCCTGTAACAGATGGCTGGAACAAGCGCAACTGCAGGAGAAACCGAGTATGATAAGCCGAAAAAGATCTTTGTCGCCGGGTCCACTGGAAAGACCGGGAAGAGGATCGTCGAGCAGCTTCTCTCCAAGAGTTTTGGTGTTATAGCGGGGGCGCGCGATCTGGAGAAAGCCAGAAGCAGCCTTCCCCAACACCCTAATCTACAAATCGTTTGTAACATTGTTTTTGCTTTGGGCTTTGATTAATAGCATTTGATGATTCCTTTTTTTCTTACCAACATTATAATCTTGGGAAGGTGAGGGCTGATGTAACCGAGGGTTCGGAAAAGTTAGCGGAAGCGATTCGGGATGCGGAGGCTGTGGTTTGCGCCACGGGTTTTCAACCTTCATTGGATGTCTTCGCGCCTTGGAAGGTTGTGGTTAAATCAAACTCTATTTCTTATTGCATTCAGTCTATAGATGCAGAGTATGGTTATTTTTTGTCTATGATTCTCTCTTCATACTTCTACTGAAGGGTGAGGTTCAATTAGCTAATTTTGTCAAAAAATGATCAAACTCAGATCTCAAGTAATGTGACTGCTGCTGTAATACCAATAAGAGGGGAAGGTGAAATGGGTATTGGAAGAGGGATCTGAGAGCCGAGAGGTGAATAAGAAAATACACAAAGAAATAGGGAATAAAGGAACATTAAGCTTGAGCATCGTGAAATAATTCTTGATTTGAATGAAAGGATATATTCTTGGGGTATCCCTTGTATGATGGAAATGGTACCATAATGGCAGTGAACTCTGTTTGGTCAATCTTATGGTGCGATTTTAATTACTCGATCAATTTTAGTTTGACCCTCGTTCGTCATAGATTACATTCGTCTTTTTTATTTTATTCTATAAAGAAATTTTCATGAATTGAGCATTCTTCTGGTTTATTTTTTTTAAAGCCTTGGAAGCTTGCCATGTATTTCTTAATTTATTGCTTGCTTTGTGGAAGCTATTGATGAAAATATTGTGCATGCTTAAATGAATCATAACATAATTTAAAATTGGTGAAAAGTGACTCAGTGTAATACTTATTAATATACTAGGATTGATGATTTGTGTTACAAGAATATAAGGTTGATGTGAATATTTATGCTAATGAAATCTATTGCGTGAATCAATGAGATAAGTTGACAAGCTTGTAATCTTGATGTTCATATAATTAAATTGCTAATACTGATGATGATAAATTCTTCATTTTATATTTTGTACTCTTCAATAGCATAATTCACCACAATATCATTTGTTGTGACCTAAGAAAAACAACATCTGAGTGAGATGATGATAAATTTTGATAAAAAAGTATGAAATTTTCAGTTGTTATGCTAGAAGTAATTATTTTTTATGAATGATCAAAAAATTTGTGGGAAAATAGAAATTTTGATTTTAGACTTCATAACATAAACATGTCAATGTTGATGTGATGGTGGAGGTTGACATAAGGGGCACCGATGATGTGGTAGGACTGGTGGTATCCATCATTGAAAGGATCAGGCACAAATTAGAGAGGTGGTCAGTGTTGTGTGAGATGACATTGAAAGGTGAATGGGCAAACGATGTGCATGTGGATCATGGAAAAGGGTGTTTGGTGCAGATCTAAGGGAAGCAACGATTTTCCTGAGTTGGCTAGAACACGAGGGTAAAGTACTTGCTTTGTTCTATGCCACTGGGCAGGTGTATGAGGCTTGTAGGTGGCGTTGAAGGTGTGTGTTAGGATAGGCACATTGGGTGACAAGTGTGTTTGTTTCGTGTCATGACTAGGCTTACATATGAGTGGATGCAATGGCAGAGTCACTCCATGGGCAACTATAAGACATGGGAATCGACAATCAAGCATACATAAATTGACACTAAATATGTGAGTAGGGGTGGTTGAAGAGGGGTGTGGATGCCTATGCACTATCAATGGTGTACTATTAGAATTTGGTGGTTCATGAAAGGATGCCAAGGCCTGGGTGTCACGATTGTAGCTAGGAGGGCTGAGGGTGTCTATGGAATGAACTATGGTCAACACCAGGCTTGGTCTTCAATGTTGTTTGTGAGGGGAAAACTCGCTAATAAATTTAAGGAGATGTAGGTAATCAGGGTAGAATGCAACCAATTATTACGCAGGATATGGTTAATGATGAAGGCAATTGTAATGAAGATGAGGAATAGTCTGCAAATGGACATGGGTGTGTGATATGGTGACATTTGTTGGGGGTGGGTTTTGTAGTTGGAGTATAGGATTTGTAATTGGTAGTTAGTGGCTACGAAAAATCGAGAAGTCAGTGTGATTAGTAACATCATGATGAGCAAGATTACATAGTAGGAGATCGATGAGATAAATATGCAAGTTAATAAAAGAAATTGTAATACAACTAAATGTAATTGGGAAGGGAAAGTAGGTATTGATAGAGGGTGCAAGGGGAGGGTGGAGAAGAATAAGAAATTGAGGAATCAAGAATAAAGGAAGAATACAATACTACATTTATCTTATCAATAATGTTGTCAAACAATACTTACCAAAATCCTTTTTATAAACTTAAGGCTCCTAATACATGCAAAAAATACTCTAGACTTATGTAGTATGGTTTCATGTGGAAGCATAATTAAAATATATGGAAATTAAGTGAATATATACTTGTAAACTATTATGAAAATGAATTTTAACGACTATATTATCTTGCATCTTTCACAAATTGCTATATTCCAATGAATAGTTATTGTTTTGAATTTACTGTACTAAAACACTTAAACTCATATGTGGAAGCATCAACCATAATGCGTTGGATGCACCACTAAACAAATAAAAAATATATCAATAATACAAAGTATAAAAGGACCTAGATTTATGTGATTCTGCTTTGACTATGCTTATGCCAATGGGAGAGGATAAAAGATTTGATTCACAATTATAAAGTCATAATGATGAAGTGATGCTTTAGCCTTAAAGTGCTTTTGGAAGAAGATAACAAGAAATACTAGAATACTCATTAACAAGAAACCAACTAACCATATCACCTTCACCAAAGATGCATGTCGCTTTCAACGTCATGAAAGGAAGAGATAAAAAACTTGCCATGATGTTATTTTTGGAAGAAAAGAGAGTAATCTTAGTTATATTTGAAAATATAATTTCTTACAATATAGACTTTTATCGGTTTTTATGGGCTTTAGATTATGAAAAATTTTTATTATAAGAATATTAAATTGAACCTAAAAATACTTGAAGAGTCAAAATTTAATAAAATTACATGATTATTGCTTTCATCATTTGTTGCTTTAATTTTCATCTTTTTATATTTAGTATCTTCAATGAGAATTGACATCAAGATCATACAACATTATCAAATACAAATGAAATTAACTCTGCTTAAAATCTTCAAGGAGTAGTTGCCTTAAAATCACTCTAAATCTTCAAGCAGATGCTATCTCATCTTTTTCCCACTTCATGCCTGCTCTAGTTTGCTCCAAATGTCAAGTGTACCCATAACACGATAGGCCCAAGCAGTCGTTAAATTCTCTTGTAATGGTGCTAAATTTTGATGCAAGGTGATGATAAATTATCCCAATATTTCAGACAATGCTGACTCTAGCTAGTGTTGCCCATAAATGCTGAACTTTTTTAGCCACCACATATTTTTCACTCTAAGAAATCTTAATCAAGAGAGTTTCATTCACATAGACATTCCAACAATCTATACCCATTAGTTATATCTTTTAAAGTCCTTGCGAAACCCTAGCTAAGAGGTTATATCATATAAGACTCCAAGGTTGGCTTATCCTTATTAGAATAGCAGGCTTTCTGAATGCACTCTAAAGAAGAAAGCATGCCATTCAATGAACTTTCTTAAATGCATGTGTACTATATGACAATTCCCAAGACTGTATGACCTTCACATGCATCTTGTGGTGGGATTCGTGTCCACACATCTTCATGTGATCGAAGTCTATTATATGAATGCATCTCAATTTGTGAATTTTGAGGTAGCTAATCTCTACTTAGATTTTCAGCAAAATACTTTTTTTATCACATATCTAATGATATACAGTCATTGCTAAGGTGAGGGATAAACATTATATTTGAGGATACTAGCAACTTAAAAAATTGGGGTGGGAAGAAAGGTGATAAAAAACTTAGAGAAAGGAGGCTAGAAATAAAATACGTTTCATTTGTCATGTCTTAATATTGATAGTATTTATAGAATTAAAATAGTCATAAGAACCCATTAACCATCTATTAATTACCTAATACCTATTAACTTAGTTTGAACACGCAATGCGTTTCTTAATGAACTCCCGTCATAAGTTTGCACCTAAGTTGCAGATTTTATGTTGAGATATTTTTTTAATAAATCCCGTAAGAAATTTTATTGCTCCAAACAAAATTTACATCAAGTTAAACAAAAGTTCCACGACACCGTACCACACTACGACACACATAAAGAAAAATGAAATTTAGGAACCTAAGGGCACAATACAACTCACACAACAAAAAACAATCACTTATTAATATGAATGAAAGGAAGATCCAAACAATCACCATGAAACAATTGAGACAGCTCCCCCAGAATCTTATTGGAAACATTAAACTTTTGGGACTCCAATCCATTCTTAGCAGCCGAATTTGCGCGTTGGTTACCCTCATGATGAATAAAGAATCACTGAACCTGTATAACACTTTAACTAGCAAAAATTTTCTTCATATGATTAATTAGAAACCAAGGATACTCCTAACGTGAATTGCAATTATTCCAAAGTATCGAAGAATCCATCTCAATCATAACCTTATTCCAACCGCAGCAAATAACTAAATTCAGAGCAGTTAAAACCGCCTCTGCTTTTGGAATTAGAGGATTAGCCGCAAAAGTAGGAGCAAAAAACCGCAATAAATTGGTACCATTAGAATTCCTACAAACACTCCTATTCCCAGCTAACCCACTGTCAGCCAAAGTCCTCTTCCAGCTACCATTGGTCTTAAATTTAACAAAACTTTTATTCTGTTTATTCCAAACTATAAGATTAACCTGCATGTTTACCTTATCGGCAAACGACACTTTAAACAATTGAAACGGATTCAACAGCTTCTTATTGATTGGATACTTAAATTTACCAAACTTCAGCATTTTACTGATATAACATCTAATATAATTAAAACAAAAAAGTTCATAAATCCTTTTAACTGTATGATTGACATCATTTCTAGCAGTCCAAAGAAACCAAAGAATAATAATCGAGATCGAAACATAAAACAGACCACCCTTACTTCTCAAAAAGTTAATCGGATCATGAATATATAATATTGAATTCTAATTCAACTTTATATTCGAAAGAGAAAGAACCATATTCTAGACACCCTTAGCAAAAGAGCAGTTGCAAAACAGGTGTGCAATGTCCTCTTCCTGAGCTTTACAAAGAGAGCATCTAGAAGACAATTAATCCCTTTCAACTTCAAAATCTTATCAATAGGAATAATCCTATTAAGAAGCCTCCAAAAGAAAAAAATATTGTGAAGGTTTCACAAAAGAATTCCAAACCCAATGTAACTCCAAACTTCTAGAGTGTTGAAAAGAATTGGCAAAGGTGTACGAAATAGATTTCCCCATAATAATTTTCACTTTAATTTGATCCCTACCGTTATTAGTAAGAATCTTAAAGATAATAAGAGCATCTGCTTTATGCAGCAAAACATTCAAATTGGAAAGATACCAAGTATGATTATACCATATGTCATAAATTTTCATGTTAATCTCAAAAGGACCCTCATAGGTATCAGCCAAAGGGCCATCACCCAACCAATTATCATATCAAAAGATACAAGAACCATTACCAATGTCCCAACAAATAAAATTCTCTGCATGTTTAGAAACCATTAACATCTCCTTCCAAATATAACAATTAGCAGGATTATTAGAAATAGCCAAAGGATGAACATTATTGCAATATTTCTTCCTCATCATACGAGCCCAATGAAATAAACCATTCCTTAAATTCACCCAAAGCTTCATAAAACTGATTTTCATTGAATCTGATAATGATCTAAAACTTATATCACCATATTTGGTAGGTTTACACATTTTAGACCACCTCATCCAATGAATTTTATGATCCTTACCAGCCCAAAGAAATCTATTAAAAATATTTTCTAACTTCATTCAAAGATTAGTAGGCATTTGGCATTTTTATTAAAAATAAAGTATCGAGAGAAATAGAAGTGAGCACATTTTTTAATAAGCTAACTTTGCCACCAAATGATTGTAACAGATTATCCCAAGCAAGCAACCTCTTATTGACTTTATCAATAATATTGTCAAAAAGATGCTTCTTCCTCCTTCTTTTGCCAATATTAAAGCTCAAATAATTAATAGGAAGATTCTCATTATTACATCTAGTAAAATCCTGAATCCAATTCTTCTTATTTGCCACAATCCATTTAGAACAATAGAAATGACACTTATCAGTATTAAACAATAAACTAAAAGCAGCTTGAAAATGCTTCAAACCTTTTCAAAGCCTTTTAATAGAACCTTTGTGGGCATTAGTGAAAGTAATAAGATCATTAGTATGAGCAAGATGAGAGATACCAAAATTCCTTTTATCAACAAAATACATGCTAGGATGGCTATAGAAGAGCATATTAAGATGCCTAGAAATGTAATCAAATACTAAACTGAAAATATTAGGGGAAAGAGGATCACCTTGCTTAATCCTTTTATATGATTGGAAAAAACCACATTTCTTACAATAAACTAAAATGGAATATTAATTATTCTCCCGAATTCTCTTGATAAGATTGCAAGAAGCCTGATTAAAACTCCTGGCTTTAAAAACATCCAAAATAAACTCTCATTTAAGAGTATCATAAGCTTTTTGAATGTTCATCTTAAGAACAATGTTACCTTCTTTGCCCTTCTTGTCCAAATCAAGAACTAACTTTTGAACAATAAGGGCTTTTTCACCAATATATCTCTGCCTCTAATAAAAACAAATTGTTGTTTAGAAACTAACTTATTAAGAAAAGATGAAGATGACTCGCTACAATTTTAGAAACCACCTTAGAAATGACAGTATTGAGACTAATAGGTCTAAGAGCATCCCAAGGTAAAGTATCTTTAGTTTTGGGAATAAGAACTAAGTTAGAAGTTTTGAAATACTTAGGTAGATCAATTCCCTTAAAACCATCTTGAACAACACTGATAACATCCTTGTTAATCACATCCCAGCAAACCTTATAGAAAACAACAATAAAACCATCAGGACCAGCTGATTTATTACTGTCCATACTATCCAAAGCTTGTTTTATCTCCACCTCATCAAGAATAGAAGAAAGATCAATATTACCAATATAAGCATAATCATCAGAAAAAAGGTTACCGTTAATCACGTTCAGAGCACTATTATCACTTTTGAAAAGTTTAGAATAATCCATACCATCAGCCCCAATGAGATCCTGACCATAAAGAAAACCACCATTATTCTATTTGATTCTGATGATGTGGTTAGTCTTTCTAGAAGGAGGTTAATTTATTTTTTTTACCTTTCCAAACCCCACAGCTATGAATTAATACAGTCTCGGGGTTAACATACTTAAGTTCACGAATGCCTTTGATATTTTTTTTCTTGGCTTTGATAGTGACCATTTCATTTTCCAATCAGTTTTAATCTGATTTAGTTTAGAAACTAGTTCAGCCTTCTTACTAATACAATTATCCATAGCAATGTATCATCAAACGAAGCATTCTTTCTATTACTATTATCCAAAGAAATACCTTTAACAACCAAATGAGGAATCATTACCTCATTCACATTCCTTATGTGAATCATAACAACATTTTTTTAAGAATCTCCCAAAGATTTTTTCATATTAAAACCCTCATGTTCCAAACTTTTTTCAGCCTCCGTAGAAAAAGATGTTTCTACAATATTAGAAACTTTAAACTGTGTTTCCCCATTAACAGAAACAGGATAAGTCGAATCAGCTACCTTACCATTTAGATTATCAAGCGAATGAAAATCAATAGTACCATGAGCTAAAAGAATGCAGGCTCAGCATAAACCATGTTAGAAACATTAGTATATGATTATCTAGAATAGGAAAAGCATTGGAATTAACCAACTGAATATCAGATTTCTTAAGAGTAGACTGTAAAGCCTTATTAATTATCAGTTTCTTCCTATTAACATTCGGAGATCTAGCAGGTTTATCTTTCTTTAATTTTGGGTGAGATGTAATAAGTAGCATGTAAATGTCCAAACATTTTGCATTTAGTATAGTAGTGTTGAACAAATCCCATCTCTACATTCTGCCAGTAGCCATTATTAGCATTCACTATCCAAATTGTATAATGAGAAGTAGAAGCACCATCACGTTCAACCAAAACTCTAGCTACCGAAGGCCTCAAGCAAGTCAAAGTAGCAATATAAAGTTTCAAAGAATTCCCAAAATTAGACCCCAATGAGTATAAGACTTTCGATTTGAAGAGTTGTAATTTAACCTAGGAAACCTTACCCAAACCGGCACGATATGAGGTTCTGCTTTAGGATTAAAAGTTGGAGTCCATTTCAAAATCTTCATATAAGATTTTTCAATTAATAGGATCCTTTTAAAGAAGATAGCAGTATAGTCCTCTTCCTTCTCTAGTTTGATAATTAAATTCTACTTACGAACCAATCTCATATCCGCAAAGAACTTTCTAATAACTTCCAATTTTGGATGAGTAAATGTAAATTTACCCACCAAAGTAAACCTAAGAGGTTCCACAAGCATAATAGTTGTATCTTCCTCAAGAAATAATAAAGCAAGTTTACTGTTTTTTATGGAAGCCTTCTGGAGCAAACCAGTCGAAGAGGAATCAACAAGTTGCTCCTTAAAGCTAGATGGAAAGAGACCAAAAAATGACTCCTTAAAACTTCCTCCAACCACATTGCGAAAAGAGAGACCAACCTCCCGAGAGGGAGACGCCATCAGAAACGAAGAAGGATCAAAACCTCCGCGAAACCACTAGGAGATCAAGAGATCTCTGCAAGACAGAGCTAGAAACCCTTCGTGCTCTAGGAAACCGATGGGAATGCTTTGTTGCCCCTAAACTAGCTTCCTTCTCAAATGCCCTATGGTTATTTTAAAAAAATGAATTTATTATTTTTTTTATAACAACGATTTCTGATGTTTTGATCATGACTATATGTTTGTAAGATATTGAGTTTTGGCATATTCTTTTTATTTTTATCTCAAGGGATAAAGTTACTTTCTGTTATTAGTAGTGTTGATAACTATTTTTAACGGAGGGAAGAAATTACAAGTTTTAGTTTATTTTTAAAAGAATTAAGATAAAAAAATGGATGTATATGGAGTTTTATTCAATAAGGAATTGGTGAAGACCTAAAGTCACTAAACATTTTGGAATGTTGTTCTAATGCTTGTAAGGTGCAATTATCAAGTGAACAATTGTAGCTGTCCTTCTCATTTTTTGTTTTGAAGTATGTTTTCCATGTGTGTTTTCATCTTGTCATTTAGCACATCAGTAAGCTTTATAGAATTACTTAAAGTCTGTAAAACACATTTTTTTCACACTTTCTTGGTTTAATCCCTTTTTGGTTCTTACTATCTTTGCATTTGTTTTTTTATTTTTTATTTTTTTCCCAAGCAACTTCATGAGGAATTTAATTGACACAACTTCAATCTTACTACGGTAGAAGCGAGAGACAAGGCTCTAAAATGAACTTAACAACGGTAGGGATAATAAGTTGTACATCGAAGGGGGGTTTTCCTGCTTTATGGGAAGAGATTTAATTTAAGCTTCTTAAACTTATTTTCCTTCATTCTACTTAAATTATTCAAAACATGCTTTATTCTACAACCATTTCATTCCGTTGCAATGTAAGATTTGTCAATGTTTTGAGCAAATAGACTGAATGCCTTTTTCCTTTGCTTTCATTTTAATAAATAATAGTCTGTACAATCTCTTTTTGGTGACCTAATAAATATTTTAAATCTAAATAAGAAGAGAATATGTACAATTAAAAGAAACAAATCAGAAGAGAGAAATTTGGAAATAATTTAAACAAGGAAGCTCCTAATTGTAGGAAACTCCTAATTTGGCTTCCTAATTCTGTGATCCTTGATTGATATCCCCCTTCAAATTGATGCTCATTGATCAAGAAACTTAAATTTGCCAATAAGAAACTGATGACTTTGTCGAGAAAGAGTCTTAGTAAATATATCAGTCGTTTGAAGATCTGCTCACTTTAGGCCCCTTTGCTATCATCTTCTTTGACACCTGATTATTTCCTCACAGACCAAGCGCAGAAAAGACAGAGAGAATCATCTGTTGAACCATATTTGGTGTGAGAACAGATTGATTATTGCCGGCAACTATGGATGTTGAACCAGGATTATGAGGGTTGGATACCTTAGCATGAATGACTTGTGGTTTGCGGTTTTGAGGCCGTGTAGGACACTCCTTAATAATATGTCTATTTTTCTTGCAATAGTTACACAACTTCTTACTACATTGGCAGACAATATGACCAAATTCTTTGCAATTGTAACACTGTTCTGTTTCTTTCCCTCTGGTCTGAGCAGTATATGCAACATTAACTATTTCTAATGATCCACCAGCTGTATCGATAGCAGCTTGGGTCGCCAATCTTTATTCCTCGCGCAATAATTCACTGAAATATACATCCAAACAAGAAACCGGATCTCTATTCTGCAACCCAACATAAGCAGTTTCAAATTTTGGCCCAAGTTCCATCAAAAACTGATCTGGTGACTCACTTCATGAATAGCTTGAAGACAAGCTAAGCTCTCCTTCGACACCTTAGCATAGATAATGTCAGAATATTTTCTCCATAAATTTAGAAAACCAAAATAATATTGTTCAAGTGAGAGATTACCTTGACTATAATTGCTCATATCAAGTTTTAATTCAAAGCGTCTTGCAGTATTATCTAGTAGACGCTCTTCAAGTATTCCCACATTCTTTAGCCGCCCCAAATGATCGTAAATTGTTCACCATATGAGCCTCAATAGATCCCAATATCCAAGAAACAATCAGAGCATCATTTGCCTCCTATTGACTAAGATCTTTCGGCTCTGTATGTGCTGGAGAAGACCCATCAATATGCCCGCAAAGCTCATTTTCTTTTGAAAACATCTTGAACATTTTGAAGACTTGCAAGAAGTAGTTGGAGGAAAACTCGTTGGAAGCTGTTGAAGGCGGAAGAAGCTATCTAAGATGTCGCAGAACACAGTCGACGAAGCGGGCAATGAAGCAGCGAAGAAGCAGTTGAAGATGCTGTAGAGGCAGTGAAGGCTAGTGAAGACGACGATGGTGTTTGGATGAAACCAAAGTGGTCGAAGCGGACTAAGCAGACGAAGACGGAGCTGAAGAAGCAGTCGAAGGTGTAGGAAGCAGCCGGCGAAGATGGAATGTGCTCGAAGATGAAGACGAATGATTCCCAAATGCTAGGGAAGATGACAAAAGATTGATACATTGTCAATGTTTTGATCAAATAGGTTGAATGTCTTTTTTCCTTTGCTTTCATTTCAATAAATAATAGTCTGTACAATCTCTTTTAGGTAACCTAATAAATATTCCTAGTCTAAATAAGGAGAGAATATGTACAATTAAAAGAAATAAATACAAAGAGAGAAATTTGGAAATAATTTAAACAAGGAAGCTTCTAATTATAGAACTCCTAATTCAGCTGTCTGATTTCTGTCATTCTTTATTGATAAGATTAACTCATATCGATATTATTTACATTTAAAAAATCATTCTCTCAAATCTTTTCGACATGATTCCCAATGATAGACCCTCATGCTGGTACTACTGCTGCTGTTATGACACATGACATTATAGTAGTCCCTAGTCTAGGGATGAGAATAAGGTTTGATTTCCTCATATGTTTGCCCTTATCATTAAAGCTCGTATTATTGTTGTGTTTAACCTTATATCAGTAAATAAAAATATATTAATATAGAAATATCTGGGATTCTTGTTCACAGCCTTAAATTTGTGTTGAAAGCAAAGCTAACTTTGGTGGTAGAGATTCAGTTGAGATTTGGTTTTATGTAGTTCTTGGCACCATTGTTCTTGGTCTTCTTCTATCTTGTTGAAGAAATGTTCAAGGGTGGTCGACTCTCACGAAGAGCGAAAATGGTTGACGGAACTCTTGGTGCACAATATTTGATAATGCTAAAAAAGCTTTCATTTGGAGGAGAGTCTTGATTGATCTAGTGAACTCTCATTTGATGTAGAGATTATTAAGAAAAAATTTAATATTGAGCTTAGCTAGATATCAAACATGACTTAATTTGTTTTTAAAAATATGTTTGTTTAGTGTGTTTTTTATTCATTTTTTGTTTCTAAAAATAAATATTATTTTTTTGAAAATACTCAAAACAAATTTTAGGTGTTTTGAGTATTTTTAAAAACAAACATATCTTAATCAAATATGTCAAACATGTTTTGTTTCAAACTAAAATATTAAAAAAAAAAAGAAGAAAAAGTTGAAAATAAAAAATTAAAGTGATCCCAAACAACCCCTAAGCTTATGAGTTAAGAATTTATTTGATTTTTGTCGTATTGTATTAAAAATTGGCTATTCTTTGGGTTGTACTCCTTAACAACCCCTACCTATTTGATTAAACTATTAAGTTGATAGACATCCTTCCATTAATATTGAGCTCAACACTGGCATCTAGCATTTTACCTGCTTACCAAGTGATATCAGAGCCAAATCATTGTAGGGCGTTTAATCCCTGTTAAGTTGCTAATTTAAAACTAATCGCACTGAACCGTTTGCTTAAGCTTTAGGTTAATAGTTGTCCATTTTTTCTGAAATATGTATGTATGTACCTATGTATGTTTATATATATATATAGGAAGATTTAAATACATACCACTCAATTCCTTTGTTTTTACATATCTAACACCTAAACTGAAATTTTCTCATATATGCAATCTTACCTATGCATGAAAAGGTGTGTTTCACGTTTAAATGTCAAAATAATGGTATTTTTGATGTGTTATGAAATATTTGGGTGTTATAAATGTTAAAAGTAAAATTTAGGTGTTAGATATGTAAATACATAGAAATTTGGTGTATGTATGTAAATGCCCCATATATTTATAAACTTTTGCCACTGGTCCTTCACATAGCTTCACTTGTACTGCTTTCATTTCAGAAAACCTTACTCTTTTCTTTATTTTTTCATAAAAACCTCCTTATAGCTGGAAACTTTTCTGCAGGTTGACAATTATGGGACTGTGAATCTTGTGGAAGCATGCCGGAAGATTGGGGTGAAGAGATTTGTTCTTGTGAGTTCCATTCTAGTCAACGGAGCAGCGATGGGTCAACTGTTCAACCCAGCTTACATCGTATTAAATTTGTTTGGCCTCACCCTGATAGCTAAGCTACAGGCAGAGAAGTACATTAAGAGCTCTGGTATCAATTACACCATTATTAGACCTGGTGGATTAAGAAATGACCCCCCATCTGGAAACATAATTATGGAGCCTGAGGTATTCTGTATCACTCTTTCCTTCGTTTCTTCTACTTCTTTTTGGGTTGTATAGTTCTGATGTTCATGTTGATGTTCTTCTCAGGATACTCTTTATGAAGGTTCTATATCTAGAGATCAAGTTGCAGAGGTTGCTGTTGAAGCCCTGCAGTGTCCGGAGTCATTCTTTAAAGTTGTCGAAATTGTTTCACGAGTCGAAGCTCCTAAACGGCCATTAAAGGATCTTTTCAGTGGTGTCAAGCAAAAATAATTTTTGCTTTCCAATAAAAGCAAAGCAATTGTGGAATTGGGATTCTCTTCTTATTTCTATCATTTATTTCTACTTTCAGATTGTCTTTCTTTTATTTATTTATTTTTTTCTTTTTTTGTACGTGTGAAATGAAGTGGACTCTTGGAGTTATTTCTTGAGCTTAATGAAATATTAGATCTAAAAAAATATCTGATGTAATGTTACAGAATATTGTATTACCTAGCTAGAAGTTCTACTTATATCAATATATAACCTGTTCAACAAATAATTTTTGGTTGGGGCAAGTCAATTTATTTAATCATTTTCTGGGGTAATTATAAATTGCATAATTGATTTTTAATTTTTAAGAATGTGTCATAATTAGCATCAAACACCATCATGTTGTTGCCATTACCATCAGAGCTTGAATTCTACATTTCAGACAGTTTACTATTCTTTGCCAAAATGTTTATACTCACTACCTTAGTTCTACTCCATTGAAACGTTTGATCATTTAACATCAACATCACTTGTGATAGACTTGGGGAAGTAGTGCATTTAAAAATCATAGCCTCTTAGCCTTTGACAAACTATTTTAGGCTCCTCCAAACACAAAAAAAGTTAATTTTGTCTATAACTAGCTTCATGGTTTTTTGATTCCTACATATTTTCTTCTTCATTGGCTCATAATTTTGTCTAATATCCACCAAATGTAAATGTAACTAAGTTAGTCTCATTCACATTCAACGTTAAATCTATTCTTAATAGAAATTGCATTAGCAAAAAGTAAATCATGTCAGGATAGATACATAAGTTAATTATAAACAAAAAAAAATTGCTAGAACAACTTAACAAGCCTAAGTTAATTTTTCCAATAATTTTGTAAAAGAAGCTATTATTCTTCGATGCATAATTATCTCCTTAAACTTCTTCAGCTTTTATATGGTATTAGGATTAAGAAATCAAACCTAATAGTAAACAATGAAAGTGTTTGACTATTTTCATTCTTAATTAAACGAAAAGGCACATTAATAAGAAACATTCATTTGTCTGCAAGTGAATGAGGAAAATAAATGATTTTAGGGTGAGTAATAGTCGAGTAATTGTAACGTTCAAGAATATTATATGTATAATAATGAAATATAAAGATTAAGACAGCAAAATCAAGGCATCATGATCATTTATGTTCATATATAGTCGTCTTATGTAGCTTGAAATTCTAGAGCATACCTTTTCATTATTAATGAAGATCTAAGACGCTAGGTGAAATATTTTCCAAGCAACTATTTAAGTGAACTATTTTTCTAATCTTCTACATGTTGTTCCTTTTCATTGGTAATGGAGATCTAAGATGGTACGTAAAATAAGTTTCAACCAACTAGTCAAGTGGCCTATTTTTCTAACATTTTATTTTTTATTTAGTAAGAATAATAATTTTTAGAAATAACAATAAAGAGTAGATAAAAATACTTACGAGTGTATAAACATACACACACACAGAGACAAAGTTCTTGTGATTTCATGAGAACCATTTAATTCAGACACACACACACTACTCAATGCACATCTAGTAACTCCTAAAGCTAACATCACTAGCTTGCTCTTCTGATTAAGATGATCTCGATAGATCCCTCGATCTTATTTTTTGTATTTAGTTATGGGTTACTAAATTTCAAGAGATGGTAATGTTAATGACACTTATTTGTTTCTTAAGTATGGAGATGAAATCACACCCATTGGTTTTTATTCAAGTTGATAAGTGACTCTTATTTGAATTAAGGGTTACTAAAGTTCAAGAGATGGTAATGTTAATGGCACTTATTTATTGCTTAAGGATGGAGATGAATTCAGACGCATTGATTTTAATTTAGGTTGATAAGTGGATCATTTTAATTGCAACCATTAGAGCACTTTGATCTATAATCAAATGACCCTACTTAATCCAACTATTCCTCACAGTGGGACCCACAAGCCATCCTGGATCAATGGAAGAGGGACCATGTGTAAACTCGTTAAAGGAAATGAAAACCGGCCTATCTAATTCACATCTTTTGTTAGGATGCAACCATGTGCCTTGTTAAATGGATAATTGATTTTTTTTAATTTAAAAATTTGTTCAAAGCTCAAAGAATTTCAGTAGAAATATAAATATATTTATAATAATTATTGAACAAGATTTTTTTTTTCAATATTTTTTAAGTTATGGTGCAATTAAAATTCAATTTTTTTTAACAAATTGATTATTGTTCTCTTATTTTAAAGATTTTTTAAATTAAACAAAAATTCAAAGTTATGAATACTTTAAGAGTTTTAGAATTCCAGAAAGTTCATTTAGCGTCAAAATAATTTTATAAATAAATAAAAAAATCATTAAAATCATCAAAATATAAAATTATACATACATATATATATATATATATATATATAAATAATTTTATAAATAAATAAAAAAATCATTAAAATCATCAAAATATAAAATTATATATATATATATATATATATATATATATATATATATATATATATATATNTATATATATATATATATATATATATATATATATATATATATATATATATATATATATATATATATATATATATATATATATATATAAGTTACATTTGTTCTAGTAATGAGGAGACGCACATTTATTTTTTGACTGTCACTATACTGAAGAGGTTTGGGGCATGATTGCCAATTATTTTGCTGTGGTTTGGCCTCAAGTTTTTGAGGTCAAACACATACTATCGGTTTGGAAAGATTTGTCTCTTGCTCACAGTGAACTTAAGCATTTTCCTCTCATTATTTTTTGGTTCCTGTGGATGGCTAGAAACAGTTTCAAGTATCAAAATTCTCCCCCTTCCTCCTCCATTACAGTTTCTCACACTTTATCACACTACTTTAAATTTAGTAGAAATTTTCCAGGTGAAGCCCAGGGTGTTGCTTCTTTTGCTATTAGGAGGCCTCTGGTTTTCAGGTGGCAGCCTCTTGATTTGGGCTGGATCAAAATCAATGTTGATGGTAGTTGGTCTGACACTGCGGCTGGGGTTGGTGTTGTCTTTAGAGATAATTTGGGCAATACTTTATGTTATTTTTCTTCTCGTGTCATTCCAGAATGCCCTCTAGAATCAGAATGCTGGGTTGTTCTTGTGGTACATATGACTTTAATTTTTTCAATTTTCTAAGTTTTATGTGGAGTCTAATTTCAAGATATATTTCCAAATTCTTTCTAAATCTCAACAGGCCCCTTGGAATGTGGTAAAAAAAAATATTAATGGGATTTGGTTTGTTTATATATGCACCTGAGCTTCATTTTTGTGAAGGGCAATACAAATACTGATTGGTTGACAAGAGTGGGTAATGCGAATATTATGGTTGTACCGTCTGGTCTTCTGAGTAGGGTTCTTAATGGGGATGAATTGGAAGTCCCTTTCATCAAAATTTAGTCTTTTTCTGGGGTGCCCTTGTGGATTTCTGCTCTCTTGCTTGCCTCTACTCTATGTTGCACCTGACTTCTGTTTTTGTCTTATTTCAGCTGGTTCAAGTTGCTCGAAATTCCTATGTTTCTTGCTCATTTTTGGGGTTTTTATTAACTATTTTTTATGGCAGGTTGCAATGGTTACATGATATCGTGTTTATCGAGAGCCCTCTTGGCTTTGGTTCCAAATTTGGTCATATGTTTGGTGTGCAATCTCGGCCACCTACTGTTAATGCTTCTATTTGAATTTTAGTGATTGATGTGACTTTTAAGTTGTCAAGGGTTAGAGTTTACAAACTAGTTTTGTATCAAGAGCCTTATTGGATGTGGTTTCAGAAGTTTTTATATGGCTTTAGCTCTCGGTTTTGTCTTCTGCTCCCGGTTTTCATGGAATTGATTTTGGTTGTGGTATTTTTTGGTCTCCATTCATTTGGTTGGGCATACATGTATATATTTAGAGTATACGACCTTTTTTTGGTGTTATGATTGTTTTGGTCTTCCTTTTTTTGGGAGATTTTGAGTGGAGTTGTATTAAGGTTGAGGACCCCTTATGAGTGAGTATTGTGTTATGTTTTCTGGTGTTAGTTCTGGGGGTTCCTCTTCCTACCCTTTTATGTAATCACCTTTATTATTAACATGTAGGGAGTTGAAGAATGCTTCTTTACCCTAAACAAACACACACACACACACATAATATATATATATATATATATATATATATATATATATATATATAATAATAATAATAAAAGGAGATAGTGGCTCCTACTTCATTAAACAAGAAAAAAGAGAACAAGAGAAGGGAGCATACAAGTCCCTTCCGAAAAACTTTTAAACAGAAAAAAATCTAATGAAAGGAAGAGCAACAGTGTCTCCTTTCAACAATAACTCTAGCTGGGGGTAGTAGAATTGCCTACCCCAGGGAGCTCAGAATGACGGCCTACCTTGGCTAGCCAGTTTGCAAGCCTATTGCCTTCTCTCAATATATGTGAGTAAGAGGATCTAAAGCCCTTTCCCATGGAGTGAATCATTCCAATCCACTGCATCAGGAGTAGGTAACCTCCCTTCAATAATATCAATAAGAACCCTGGAATCAGACTCTAATATAATTGAGGTGAAGCTACACTTTTGGGCCATTAACATAGCCCAATAAATAGCCACAGTTTCTGCATCCAGAGGGTCCTTAGCAATGACAGGGGAATGAAAGTAGAGTAAACACTTGCCATTACTATTTCTGAACACCCCTCCAATACCAGCATAAGGATTAGAAAAACTACCATCTGTTTTAAATTCAATTTCCCCCATAGGTGGAGGAATCCACTGGATGAGTGCATACTTGATTATTCTGGGAAGACTATGAGATGTACTGTGAAGTATATCAGGAAGCTTCCAATGACAATATAATTTCTGTAAATAGTTGAGGCAGTTGGTGGCTATGGTAGCAGCTCCCACCCAGATGTCTTCATGTTTAATCTTGTTCCTTGCCATCCATATAAACCAAGCAGTGATACAAGGAATTGGGGGTAATTCTTGGTCTTTCCAATCCTTCCAGCTGAGGGATAAATCATTCAAGGACAAAAGAACAGTTTCTAACTTCAGTTTGGGAATTAAACAGTTCCAAACCTGTTTAACTGTGGAACATTGGAAAAATAAGTGCTTTATAGTTTCCTCATGGGAGTTACATAACTCACATCTAGAAGGACCTATCAAGCCTCTTAACTTCAGTATATCATCTGTGGGAAGAAATCCATGGAGTAATCTCCAAGAGAAAAATGACATTGAAGGGGATAGGAATTTATTCCACACACATTTACTCCAACTGACTCTGTGTTGAGGAAAACACAAGTTATCAATGGCTGCAGATAAAGACTGGGACACCTTCTTTTTCACAATAAGGATATCTTTACTATCTCTATCAATGTTGCTTTTTCATAACCTTCTGGAAAGTTTTATTATCCAGTATATTCTGTAAAGCTTGCTGGTTCCAATTCCCATTAAACCATAGATCAGCCACCTGAGTTGTAGGATTTAATTGAGGGTTAGATGAAGTGTTGATTAAGCCCTCACCAGTCCAATTATCCAGCCAGATATTAAGCTTGCCCTCTCCAATTTTCCAGATGAAAAGATTTTCAGCCTGAGATCTAACTTTTAGCATATTGGTCCAGGCCCTGGAATCCCCAAGTCTTTTAGTAACAAGGGAGGGATTCAACTCTCTATAGTATTTGCCCTTCAAAAATTTAGCCCAAAGAGAACTCTGGGCTCTGAACATCAATCAAAGCTTACAAAAATTGATTTGACAGATCTGAATGAGGCTTTTGAAGCCCAGCCCACCAGCACTAGTACTTCCACAAAGCTTTTGCGAACTGGTCCAATGCATTTGCATCCTCTGACCTGCCCACAAAAATCTATTAAACATTTTTTCCAAAGTTAACTGTGTTGACTTTTTTCATAACAGAAACCTGGGAGATATAGGATGGAAGAGCTGTCAATACACTTTTTAGAAGAGTAACTCTACCCCCATTAGAAAGGAATGAATTTGCCCAACAGTTTAGTTTGTCCTGAATTTTGGTGATACAATCATCAAATTGAACTTGTCTGTTTTCCCCTTCACAAGCAAAGTACCTAGGTATTTTAATGGCAAAGAGCTGGTCTTGAAGCCACTAAGTTCAGTAGTCCAATGCTTAATTTCAGGTTTAACTATTTTGCTAAACACCAAAAGACATTTCTTAGTATGAAAATGCATACCAGAACATTGCTGAAAATTCTCCAGACATTTAAGGACCATTTTAACAGTTGGTTTGGTTGCTTTGGCAAAGATAATAACATCATGAGCAAATGCTAAATGATTCACATCAATATTTGATCTATGACTGTACAGTGTATGAGGGGATGAAACCTTGAGCTGATTCAACAATTTAGAGAAGTAATCAAAAGCAATTATGAATATAGTTGGAGATAGTGGATCACCTTGCTTAATTCCTCTAGATGAGGTGAAGAAGCCATGAGATTTACCATTAATAAACATAGATTGAGAGTTGTTTCTAAGCCATCTATGTATTAGCAAGATAAATTGTTCATTAAAACCCTTAGCATACAACACTTCCTCAATGAACTCCAGTTGATGGTGACATATGCCTTCCTAATATCTAATTTCATTATTAGGTTCCCCCCTCTGCATTGCTTATCCAGATCCAACACCATTTCTTGGGCTAACAGAACATTCTCTACAATACTTCTCCCTTTGATGAATGCTGACTGGTTCTCATAAATAAGCTTGGGAAGTATGGGTTGGAGTCTGTTAGAGATCACTTTGCTAATCATTTTGGATATCACATTAGTGAGGTTTATGGGCCTGAAAAGATCCCAAGAGATTGCAGAAGAAGATTTGGGAATAAGAGTTATGTTGGAGCATTTAAAATAGTTGGGGAGATTCAAACCTCTGAAGAAACCTTGGACAGCCTGTACAATATCATCTTTAATAATCTTCCATGATTTCTTGTAAAAATTTGCAGAAAATCCATCAGGTCCAGCAACTTTGGAGCTATCAATGGAAGCCAGAGTAGACCAAATTTCCTCTTCCCCAGGAATAGAAGTCAGATCCAGTCCCCTCATGAAGTTCTCATCCCTGCAAAACAAATCCTGCTGGATGGGGGGCCTAAGATCATATGGTTGTTTAAAGAGTGTTTGGTAGTAGTTAACAGCACTGGCAGCAATCAAGTCTTCAGAATGGAGCCACTTGCTATCATTCTTCTTAATCTTATGTATAGTGTTGCACTTTCTTCTAAGCTTGATACATGCATGAAAGTATTTTGAGTTTCTATCCCCTTCACAAAATCTGGTCTTAGCAGCCTTTTGGGCAAAGAAATCCTCCTGCATACAGATGACATTCATCAAATTTTCATTAGCAATCAATAGATCCTTCTCCACCTCAGGGTTACTCTCTAATTCAGCCTCCAAATTAGCAATTGTCTTTTCAGCCTCCACTACATTTAAGTTGATATCTCCCACTGTTTTCCAATTCCAGTTAGATAAGTGTCTACCTAACTTCTTTTGCAGTTGCCATAACTTAATTAGAGGGTTGGGATGGTGACAGTCCCTCCAAACCAATGAGACCTGATTTAGGAAGTTTGGTGGGAGGACCACATATTGAGGTATCTAAAACTTGGCTTGTGCTTAACATTTGATGCTGAAATATTCATAAGTAGTGGTCTATGATCTAATCCTGTCATGCTGAGATGCTGCACAGAAGTATGAATGAACTCACTAAACCACT
>NEWO01000366.1:169299-187778 GCA_003013225.1 Phalaenopsis aphrodite | reverse complement strand
AGAGACATAGGGGGAGGTAGTGGAGGAGTGTTGATGTCTTCTAGTAGGGGGGGGGAAGCGTCCTTAGAGTTGTTAACCTTCATTCTGAGATGTGGAACCTCCATGGTATCACCATTAAGTAGGAGGTCTAATAGAGCGGGGGGCCTGGAAACAACATATATCAAATTTTAATGGAGACCTTGTCTAGCTAACCAGTTGGTAGGTTGGTTTCCCTCCCTAAAAATAAAAGTCATGGTGAGGCCGAGAGACTTCTTAATAATTTTGATCATCTATCTCTAGTGTGTGTGATGCCAAGAGGATTGGATTTCAGATTCTAGGAAAATAAAGCTTGTTTACATACTCTAAGGTAAGGGATGTTGAGAAGGTCCCCACCTAAAAGAAAAGAAAGAAAGGGGGGAGGGGTATTGGAAATAAAGGTTGAGTTTGAGATTCTCCCTAGTTTGGCTAACCAGTTGGCAGTACAATCGCCTTCTCTGTAGATGGAATTAAAATGACTAGAAGCAATGACATTAGAGACTTAATCCTTTTAAGCTATTGTGAAATGTTCTAAGGAAACTCCCCATCCTCTGTAACAGCCCAAATAAGTAAGGAAGAGTCCACCTCAACCTGTAGGTTGGTCCACCTATTGAGAGTAGCTAACCTAATAGCCTAGTAAACAATAGCAATTTCAGCTTCCTGAGGGTCCAAGACTGCAAAGGAAGAGTAGAAGAATAACATACATTTTCCAGAGTAGTCCCTAAAGACACCCCTAATACCAGCACTCTACTCTGAGAAGCTTTTATCAGTGTTGGCATTTATGTATGGATGAGATGGTCTTCTCCATTACACCTTAATGACCTCAATTTTAGAAGTGAGACCTTGCTAAGTTGAAATGCATATATTGGGAAAATTCTTCAAGGATATTAGTTTGATCAAGAAGGACTTACAATTATCTCCTACCTTACAGGAAGGAGTGAGAAAGTTCTCAAACCTTGCTTTGTTCCTGGCCATTCAGAGGAACCGGGCCAAGATAAAAGGAATGATCCCCATATTATGCTTAGCACAAATGTTCTAGCAATAATGTAGTTGATTCCAGTCCAGCAGCAAAGTTTTAATGGACAAACAGTGGAGGAAATCACTCCACACTGATTGGGAGTATGGGCATTAAAAGAAAAGGTTAGCAGTAGACTTCTCATCCAGAAGACACAAAGAACACCTTTAGGGACCTCTCAAACCTTTCTGTTTGAAGATATCATCCATAGGTAAGAAATGGTGGAAAATTCTCTATTCCAGAAAGGCCATAGAAAGAGTAAGAAATATGTTCCATAAGCAATTAGCCCAAGGGACAGTCTCCCATTGATACAGCTTAGCATAAATTGCTTGGGTGAGGCTTTGAGAATGACTATGAAGAGTAGCTAAAGAGTATTTCCTTGAGATATCAAAAGGCAGCTTTGAAATTGCTTCAGCTGAGGAAGAGATACCAAAGCTTGTAGTACAGCAGTTCACCAGCTGTTACCCTCCCAACAGTCTGCCACTTTTAGTTCGGAATTGGAGATAGGATCAAGAGCTTGTAGCATCTCTTCAGGGCACCATCTATCCTACCAAAAGCTGATATGACCATGTCACAAATCCCATAGAAAAAGTTTTTCAGCCTATTGTTTGATCTTGAGAAGGCTAACCAATAATTTTGAGTCACCAAGAGTCCTTTCCACCATCTTTGAATGAATGCCCTTGCAGTATTTACCCAATGAAAAATTGGCCCAAAGTGAATCCTGTTTCCTGAATTTAATTCATAATTTACACATGTTAATTTGTTGTAATTGTGGGAGCCCCTTAAATCCCAGACCTCTAGAAATGGTTGGCCTAGCAACCTTTTGCCAACTGGCCAATGGAACTGCTTCCTATGACCCAACCATAAAAACCTATTAAAGGTTCTTTTCAGATGCAGTTGGGTACTTTTCTTCATCTCAGACATTTAGAGAGTGCATTAAGGGAACATAATTAAGATACTCTTCAGTAAGGTGATTCTCCCATCATTAGATAAGAAGGAGTTTGTCCAGCAGGTCAATTGAACATTAATTTTTGCAATTACATGGTCAAATGGCACTTGTTTAACTCTGCCTTTAATTAGACGAACTCCCATGTAAAGGAAGGGAAGTGAAGCATTGGAAAATCTAGAAACTTCTTGGAGTTTGACAGCTAGCTTAGTAGCTTTAGAGATCAGTAAGCATAAGTGCTTGCACATAGTTAACATCCTTATTAAATAGAGAACCATCAAATCTTGGCCTCTGAGGAGTGGAGGAAGTCAAGATATCCTGGAAATAACCAACTGCATCATTAGCAATGAGGGACTCTCATGAAGTTTGATGCCTTGAGAGTTCACAATGTTGTGGATAACATTGCATCTCCTCCTGTTCTTGATACAGACATGATAGTAGTTGGTGTTTTTATCCCCATCAGTAAATTTGCTAATTGTAACTTTTTGCTTTAAGAAATTTTCAAAACAACTAGAAGTAGAGAGAACTTTCTGGGTAGCAGCAAAGATGGTAGCATCATCAATCTAACTGACATTTTCCAATTGAGTTAAATTTTTCTCAACCAGTTCCACCTATTTATAAACATCTCCAAAGGTTTCCCAATTCATTTGCCCGAGTGCCTTACTGACCTTCTTCTATAGTATCCATAACTTGATGAGAGGGTTGGGATATGAGAACTTCTTCCAATAGGTAGAAATAAGTTGAAGAAAAGTAGGATGGGAGGACTATATATTGAGAAATCTGAAAGGTTGAGGACCATTAGAGGCATAAGCATTATTTGAGATTAATAGAGGCTTGTGACCAAAGCGAACAAAGGAGAGATGAGAGATAGTAGTGTGCAAATAAGAATTAAACCATTGATCATTGGCTAAGAACCTGTCAAGCCTTTCCTAAGTGTGACCCCTCTTCCAAGTAAATTGAGAGCCAGCAAACCCCAAGTCAAACAACCCTGCTACCTGGATATTATCATTGAACTTGGTCATAAGGGCTAGATTAGGTGCTCTACCCACCTTCTCTGTGGGAGAGGCAATACAGTTGAAATCACCTCCAATCAGCCAATTAGAATTGATAGCATAACTAATGGAAGCCAGATTGCACCACAGTTCCTCTCTATCCTATTTGTTACAACCGACATAAATAATAGTGAAAACCCCACTATTACCTGACATATCAAAGGAGAGGTGTAGGAATTGGGGATGGTTGTTCAAAAGGGAGCACTAAATTTCTTTTTTATAGAAGAACCATATCTTATTGTTACAATTGGACAAATGATTGAAACCAGCGAAAGACTTAATCATTTTATTAGAGTTTTTGTGAACCAAATGTTCTAAGATGGCCATACACCACAATCTATGTTTTCTATTCAGAAATTTGAGGGCAATCCCCCTTATATTCAAACATAAAAGGTTAATCATGGTAGGAGGACTTGGACCTACCCCTAGAAAGCCTAGTTAAGGAATCCCTCCTAGAGAAGTAGGAACTCCCAGCTTCGATTCTCAAAGTGTCATCCAAGGAATTCCTGAACTCCAGCTGTCCCTTCTTCTTCTTCTTAGCTTTTTGAATCTGTCCATCAGTCTCCATAACCTACTGCAACACCTTAACTGGAATATTTTGTTCCAACTAAACAACTCCAATAGGCTCCATAGACTGTCAAGGCTGTTCATATAAATCAATTACCACAGCCTGCAAATGGGAAATAAAATGAGGGTCCATGGTTTGCCTGGTTAAGGTGTCTCTTCTAGAGGAGTCTGAGCTACCAACATCAATAATCAAATTGTCAACCAAGGAGTTCTTATTTTCCAGCTGTCTCTTCTTCTTCTACTTGGCTTTCCAAAGAAGCCAATCATTCTCCTTTTCCTGCTGCAGTTCCACCACTGGAGTATTATTTTCCAACTAAATAGTTCCCTCAGTTTGATGTTGTTCCTCAAAATTATTCACTTCTATCTTCCCTTAGGAATTTTATTGTGGGTTAAAATGGTCTCCTTTGATGGGTGAGTGTGATTTAAAGGTTGTTCCAGTAGCTCAGCTATGACATTATCCACCTGAGAAATGTGTTGGTTAAATTGTTCTTGGTTGGAAGAAAATTTGCTAACATGGATGAGTCTCCTTGATTAGTGGGTTGTACTTCAGGTTCAATATTCAGACCAGGAGTGGTTGCAACAGCTACTTGAACCTCTGAAGGAAAAGCCTCAGGGGGAAAACAAGTTTGTTTAGTATGCTTGGGGGAGGGATGTAATCTGAAACATTTTAGTTCATTGAGGCCAAACATTTTACAATGAGAGCAATAATAAGGTTTTTGCTCCATTATAATGGGCTTCCAATATCCATTATGTTGAGTGCCCAACAAAACTTCATCAACAGGGGGAAGGGTAACATTCCTTTCCACTAAAATCCTAGTCACTGAAAGTCTAGTCAAATTGAAAGTGGAAATATCAAGTTTCATTGGCCTACCCAAGATGGCTCCAATGGAGAAGAGGACTTTATGATAAAAGAAATGTTGCTTTAAACCTGGGAGTTTAAACCAAATAGGAATGATAGGGTGCTCTTTCCCAGGGTCAAATGCAGAAGTCCATTTCAGTAGTTTCATTTGAATTTCTTCTATATTAATTATCATCTTTGAAAATATCCTTGCATGGTCCTCTTCATTATTCAAGTGAATCATAATGTCCCTCCCATCAAATAGCCCCACCTTTCAATGCCCAGATAAATTAAAATCCTCAAAAGTTTTACTAATGAGGTCCATTTTAGGATGACCCAACTGAAACTTACCTATGAGGGTAAATTTGCATTTCATAGATAGATCTCCAACTTCATTTTCAGAGAAGAAAACTGCTAACTTGCCATACTTTCTGGATTCTCTCTTATAGCTAACTCTCCTCTTCATCAACCATGACATCATGATAAGCTTGGGGAAAAACTAATTTGTCTACCAACATGAGTGAAGGAGAAACAACTGCTACATAAGACTTCCCTAAATAATTTGGGTCAGCTTATTGTAGTGAAACATCCATGAGAACCCAGAGACAAAGGAGAGAAACCAAGCAAGGAGCAAGAAATGACCAGGGAGTGAAAAAGAAATCGAACAACAAGAAACCATTAAAAAAAGGCTAGCCCGACAAAAACAAAAAACCACCAGTGAGCTTAACACTCACTAGGAAAGCACAAACAAAGAAAATTAAAGCACTAGCAACCCAAAAGGATGCTTTATAAGAGAAAGGATGGAAGATGCACAACCATTGATTTAAAATTCTAGCACAACAAAATTAGGAGCCATTATATATATATATATATATATATATATATATATATATATATATATATATATATATATATATATATATATATATATATATNTATATATATATATATATATATATATATATATATATATATATATATATATATATATATATATATATATATATATATATTCAAATGATTTTAATTTCCTCACAATGCATATAATCATTGTAAAGGGGAGGGATGCTTTCTTAAATTTGAACATTCCATCACAAAAACTTAGTTTAGATTTCATAAATTTACTTTTGAAAGTTTAGAATTTAGTTTAGTTAACTATGTTTTTCAACTGCATTTTAATTAACATTCACTCTGTTACTTAATATTCAAATTTTGAACTTTACTTTTAGTAGTTTTTTAAATTATACTTTACATTTTAATCTTAAGAACTCATTTATAGGAATTTCCAACTTTCCTGTGGGATTAATATCTAGGACTTCATTAGACCCCATTATTACTTGAGTGATACATATAATTATGTTATTTTTAAAGGGAATTTGATAGTTTAAAGATTTTTAAAAGATAAAACAATTTTAACTGAAATTATTTTGTTGGGATTAATTTGCATATTCACTATCGTATCTACCATGTGTATTTTGTAATATTAAAAAATATTTACAAAATTAACACACTAAATCCACCCGCATCAAGTTTGTGAGAAGTTTTCTTTCTGAGTCTTTGTTATTTCTGGAGTTTGTGAGTCTTGTAAGTGTTCTTGGAGTAAAAGAAGTCAGAGAACTTTAAAGGAGTTCTTTGGGGAACATTCCAGATAAGTATTTGTATCTTTGTCCTTAATTTTTGTACTTTGTATTAGATTTTTATAAATATATTTTGTTTTGTTATCCTCATCGCCTGTTGACATGCCTAAAAATTACCTACTTTTTCATATATATTTTATGCTCAATTTTAGTTATTTTTAATGATATTACACTTTAAAGGAAGGTAATTTGCATATTTTTAGTTTTAGGTACAAGAAATTGACTTTTGGAGAAAATGAAGGAAAAATGGTGCAATTCGAAGTAAAAACGAGCAAAAAAGAAAATTTTGACTTGGCACATTTCGATGTTTTTCTATTCTTAATCTACTATATATTTCTCACATATTTTTAAATAAAATTAGACTTTAAATAATGGTTGTTTTCATGTTTATTTTGTAAGTATACATGTTAGGAGCAAAACGAAACTAAAACGAGGTGAAATAGAGCTGAAACGGAGCCAAACAGAGCAAACAGTTGAGCTGCTTCAGGGTGGCGCCTGAGGTGCCAAAGTCTAAAGGACTGGCTTCTGAGGCACCAGAACTGAAACCAAAAGCACCAAAGATGATATAAGATGGATAAAGGTGGTTAGGGATGAATTTTGAGCGGATTTTGAAGGCCCAAATGTTTCAAATGCCCCATGGAGTTATTCAATGCATCTAAGCACTTTGAAAGGCTCTTTTATGAAGGGATATGTCTCTTGAATGAATGGACATGTCTTTTGGGATTCAAAAGGTGTGACTATTGGAGATATTTTTTTAGGGAATATTGAATTCTTTTTTAAATGAGGCAACCTCTAATTAAAAAGGATAATCTAGAGCATGAGTGTGGTGTGAGAGTGATAGAAAGGCTTTAGAGAAGAGAGGTTTTTCTTCTAGGGTTGTAAGAGGAGAGGGAGGGTGAGAGATTTCTTCTTCATTCATTTTTAGGAGATAATTGAGTGATTATAAAGAGAAAAAGTGCTTATAAGGAACTTCTAGGGGTTTTCTTGGGAAGGATTGTGAGATAAGTTGTGTTCTTTACTTTCTTTGTTTTGTAAACTTGTTTCTATATATGAAATCTATGTTTTTTTGTATCCTTCTCATGTATTCTGAGTAGTCTTCTTTATCATTCTCCCTACAATGAGATTTGGTTTTGTGAAGAATTTATTTTTTTATACGATTTTAAATGTTAATAATTTGTGATGATTCAAACTCTAATCTTCATTTACTTCTTGATTTGGTCAATTGAAAGTTTAAAATTTGTTGAGAAAGATACGATTTGAAAGGGCTATGCTTTCTACAACAAGGTAAGAGTCACATTCAATTTCATGGGTGAGAATGTAATCCATGGGGTTGAGAGCAAATAAATAAGTAAATATACTTTTTTGGATGCAGAATTAGAGATTTTAAGGTGACAGATTAAAATCCCCAATTTGGTCCAATTGATTGGAAACTAATGCAAGATTGTTAGCCCTTAGGCGAGGGAGAAGTGGGAGCTCTGGAGTGAGAGCCAACATCCTCCCAACCTAACCACAGAATTAGAGACCAAACTCTGGATTAGTCAATGTTGTTTATGCACTTGATAGAGGGTAAAGAATACGATTGCTCATATTTAGCACAATACAATTTTATATATAATTTTAATGATTTTAATTACTTTACTAACCATATACTCATTGTAAATGGGAATGATGCTTTCTTAAATTTGAACTCTTTGTCACAAAACTTTGTTATTCTTAGTAAATTTAACTTTGAAGTTTAGAAATTAATTTAGTAAACTTATTTCTTTTAGTTACATTTATGTTAGCATTAATTAAACCCATTTTAACTTGTCTTTCTTACTTTAATTTCTTATAGCTTGAATATTGTGAATTACATTATTATCATAAGAATTTCCATCTTCCAAATTAAGACTTGATAGTAGTATACTAGAGTTATCTTAAGGGATTTCTTACTGTGCTTCTCTGTGGGATCGATAATATATTTTTTAAAGAAAGCTATATATTACATGAAGCGATACGTGCACTTGCGTAAAACTAGTAGTGTGTGAACTATTTTATATATTTTATAAAACATTTTAATTTTGCACATTAAATACTTAATATAAATTTGGTCAAGATTTTGGACATATTTTCGGAAGCTAAATTACTGCGTATGTTTGGGATGAAATTTTTGGCACTATTATCGGGGATTCAAATTGACATAAAACACGTAGAAAAATAGCACACGCTTGGGGCACATCATTCATGAATAATTTTCTTTTCTTTCTCCTTTTAATATAAAGTAATTAAGTAAGTGATTTTTTAATTTATTTATAACTTCTTTTATTTCTAAAAATTATGATGATATTTTTACCGGTCATTCATTTACTTTACAAATTGGCCACTTGTATTGTTAAAACCTGTTAAGAAACTTATAGACCCAAAACGGCTAAGATTTCTTGACTTATAAGTATTACATTCTACCTTGGAAAGAGGAGTCGCAATCATCTAAAGGGGGGTGCAAATAAATAAGGAAATTAGCTTTTTAGGGTGAAGTTAATTCCTAAACATTTAAAATACACTATTTTAGGTGATTCCTCAACATTACCATTTATAACTTCCTCAAAATTAACTTTAGAAGGAGAAGAGAGTTTAATGAAAACTTTGAAAAATTATAAGAAAGTCTTTGGATGGATTATTGCTGATATTAAAGGAAGTAGTTCTTCAATTTGCAAGCATAGAATTCATATGGAAGAAAACTGCAAACCAGATTTGTTCCTCAAAGGAGATCGAATCATGTTAATAAAAACATTGTTAAGAAAGAAATTTTCAAGTGGTTAGATGTTGGAATTATCTATCCTATTTTGGATAGTGCATGGGTTAGTCCAATTCATTGTGTTCCTAATAAATGAGGAGTGATTGTGACTATTAATGAATATAACGAGTTAATACCAACAAGAAAAGTCATAGGGTGAAAAATATGCATTGATTATAGAAAATTAAATCTCTCCACTAGGAAAGATCATTTTCTACTACCCTTTCTAGATCAAATGTTGGATAGACTAGTTGGGCACAAATACTTTTGTTTTCTGGATGGATATACTGGTAATCATCAAATACAAATAGCTCCTAAGGATTAGGTAAGAAAAAAATTTACTAGTCCAAATGGTACATTTGTTTTTAAAAGAATGCCCTTTGTTTTATGTAATGTTGTTGCTACATTTCAAAGATATATGATGACTATTTTAAATGAATTAACTAAAAAAGGAATCAAAATTTTTATGTATGTTTTTTTAGTGTTTGGAACTTTATTTGAATCATGGTAGTAGTAGGAATTATTTTGGGACATCACATATCAGAAAAAAGTGTGAAAGTAGATCCTGCAAAATTTTAAGTGATCACTAATTTACCTCACCCAATAAATTGAGGGAAATTTGGAGTTTTTGAGGACATGCTGGATTATACAAGCGATATATTAAAGACTTCTCAAAAATTGCTAAGCCTCTATGTCATTTACTCAGAAAAGATGTAATTTTTATTTTTAATAAGGAGAGCCTAAAAGCTTTTGAGCTATTAAAAGAAAATTTTGTCACTACATCAATTATTGTTTCACCAGATTGGGAAAAACCTTTTGAAATGATGTGTGATATAAGTGATAATGATATTAGAGCTATTTTAGGATAAAAATATGACAAGATTTTTAAAGTAATTTAGTATTCTAATAGAAATTTTATTGAAGCTCAAATTAATTATACCACAACTAAGAAAGAGTTATTAGCAACAGTATATGCTTTTGGTAAATTCAGATCATATTTAATTGGAACAAAATGTGTGTGCATATAGATTATTCTGTTATTAAATATTTAATAAAAAAGAAGGATGAAAAACTAAGACTGATATGATGAATTCCTCTTATGCAAGAATTTGACTTTAAAATAGTAGATAGGAAGAGAGTTGATAATCAAATTGTTGATTATCTGTCCAGGCACGAATTAGAAAAATCACTTTATTTTGAAAAAGAAATTAATGAACATTTTCTAGATGAAAAATTGTTCAATATATAGCCATTGTATGTTGACATTATGAATTTTATTGTTAGTGATATTGTACCATATGGTCTGACATACCAATAGAAGAAGACATTTTTATCTGAATCTAAGACTTATTTTTGGAATGACCCATTTTTATATAAGCATGGAAAGGATCTAATTATTCGAAGATGTGTGCCTTTCGAAGAAACTTATGAAATAATCAAACAATGTCATGATTATGATTTTGTGGGACATTTTGGTGTTGATAAAATAACATGAAAATGTTTAGAATCTGGATTTTATTAGCCTACAATCCTTAGAGATGTTAATGCTTTTATTAAAACTTGTGATCAATGTCAACGTGTTGGCAATATTTTTAGAAGGAATGAGATGCCCCTAAATTATATTTTGGAAGTTGAGATATTTGATGTTTGAGGATTAGATTTCATGAGACCATTTATACAATCTTTTAGAAATTTATATATATTATTAGCAGTAGACTATGTATCCAAATGGATAGAAGTTGTTGCTTTACCTCGATGTGATGCTCAAAGTGTTGCAAAGTTCTTAAGAATGAACATATTTTGTAGATTTGGGATGCTGAGAGTGATCATAACTGAAGGGGAAGTCATTTAAAAAATGCAATAATGGAGAAATTAGTAAAAAAATATCATATCAACCATCAAATTGCTACTCCTTATCATCCTCAAACAACTGGTTTAACTGAATTATCCAATCATGAAATTAAAAGAATTTTCTAAAAATTTGTGATTCCAACAAAAATGGATTGGTCAGTCAAACTTGATTATGCATTGTGGGCTTATAGAACTGCATATAAAATTTCTATAGGAATATCCCCACATATGCTAATATTTGGGAGAGCTTGTCATTTACTAGTTGAACTTGAGCATAAAACATATTAAGCTATTAAGGAAGTTAATCAAAATTTAAAAGATGTTGGTGAGAAAAGACTTTTACAATTAAATGAGCTTGAAGAGATAATGAATGAATCTTATGAGATTGCTAAGATTTATAAGGAAAAGATGAAGATGTGACATGATTGCAAGATTCCTACTAAAAATTTTGAGCAAGGGAAACAAGTTTTGCTATATAATGCAAGATTAAGATTATTTCAAGAAAACTTAAGTCCAGGTGGATGGGCTTATTTCTTGTGATAAGAGATCCCTATGGAGCTGTGGATATCGAAGATCCTAAAACATAGAAATTATTCAAAGTGAATGGTCACATATTGAAACCCTATTTTTTAGGGGATCAACTTAAACTAAATGATCTTATGATGTTGGGTCAACCAAAATAAGCACTGATTACGTCAGGCTGATGATGTAAAACCAAGCGCGTTGTGGGAGGCAACCCATATTTATCAGTGTGTATTTGTTTTAAGAGATATGTTGTTTTATTGGATTAAGAAAAATGTGGTAGTATTTTTTAATATATAATGATATAGTGAAGATTATAAGACCTTAGTTGATGACTTAGAAGTGTTAAAGTACATATTTGGACGTTAAGCAGACCTGTCCTAATGTAAGCACCGATGCTTAAGAGCCACATGTGGTGCTTAAGCGCGGTGGTAAAGAAGAGAAAAAAATGTCCAGAATTAATATTCTAGAAGGATTAAACGTGTTTTAGTGGCTTTAAACATGATTTAGTGGTTTGTGAACGTGAGTAGTGGATCTAGACTTCATTCAAGGCCTATAAATAACATGGGAATGAAGAGAATTTTTACCCCACTTTAAACTTTCATCCTAAAGTCTAAGTGAAGAAAAAAAAGAGTGAGAGAACTTGCAAAAATTTCTTCTTGGGAGATTGAAATGAACAAGAAAGAATAAGCCATTAAGAAGAGGTTCGTGAGTTAAAGTGCGTAAGTGTTATACAATAAATTCCTAGTTGTTAATATAGAAGGAATAGCGGAGAAGATCACAAAGATTGGGGTCAATGTGGCTTCAATTGAAGCAAACGTGAATGAGACTAACACACACTTGAAGCATATCAGAAGGAAACTCAAAATGCCATTCATCCATACAAGTCATATAGAAGAAGCGGACAAGGCGATGTATTTGAAAAACAAGTGGATTGAAGAAGACTCAATAAAAATTCTTCACCTCCATCCGTTCTATCAAATCTATATTCCAAATGCCCAATGAGAAATAAGTGAATGGTTGGGATATGTTCCACTAGAAAGAGAATGGAATTAAGTTCGAGAATCTAGTTTGTTTGTTTGTAGTTAGTGTTTGTTTGTTTTATGTGTTTTGATGTTAAGTTTGTTTTGTATTTGAATTGATGTGTTTAGGATGTATCTCATCCAAAAATCTTTGGATTGAAGAAAGTATGTGTAAAGTATGTTTGTATTTGTTTTGAAAAATTAATGAAAGTGTTGTTTGTGTGAAAAATTATGTGTTATTTAATGTTGAATCGAAATTGTGAAATTTTGTGAATTTTGAGATAGAGGAGAGTAGAAGGGGAAGAAAATAGTTATTAAGATTTATAAAACCATTTTCTCTTTTTTCATGCTTATTATAAACTTAACTGTCTAAATTAATTTAAAATTTAATTTTAGGGGAAGGGAGAAAACATTTAAAACTAAACCTTATTTCTCCTAAGGAAATTATATTTTTAGAAATTATTTTAATATAACCTCTGGAATGTTGAGATAGCTTGAGATAACTATATTTTTGATTTTATAAATAATTTAGTAAACTTAAGTAAAAGTTTTTAATAATAAGATTAATTATGGATTTGAGATATTTAGTACAAGAGTATAAAATTTTGTTTTTCCTATTTAAAATAAAGAAAATTTTTTCATGAGAATGTTAAAGATCTTAGATTTTTATTTAAAAAAAAGAATTGAGACTTTAAAAAAAATCTTTTTCAAGTCTAATACACATTTATCAAGTAAGAAAATGTGAAAAGGGTTTTAACTTTAAGAAGAGGATGGTGGAATTCAAAATCATTAATGGCTATCCAGATAAAGTAATCCTCAAATGACATGAAAAGAAAAAGAAAGGATTGAAAATGATCCAGAAAAAAAGACCAAAAAGAAAAATAAATGTGAGGAGAAGCTTGAGGAGATGCCTAATAAAAAATTGGCTTCACTTAAATAAACTTAAAGAAATAGACTTAATTACATTTTTAAACTTATTTATGAAGTATTAGCATCCTTACTAGCAAAGTTCGCATGACATTATTTTTCATTTTTCTAAGTCTCATTAATATGACAAATTACAATTATTCTTGAAATAAATAGGAAATCAGAATTCTTAGACTTGATTACTAAATATTTTTTAATTCTAGTTTTAACCTAGGTTATTAAAAAATTTTCTGAAGTTTCACTCTTGCATTCATAAAACAAAAACTATAAAAATCTTCAAGTAAAACTCACTTCCAAAAGTTATAATTTTTATATATGGTAAGAAAGGTTACTCGGGGATAAGTAACGTTTAAGTTTATGGGAATTGACCATCCTTAAAATTTCTTATTTTTATGCGCATTTTAGGCTCAATTTTCTTGGATATTATGCTTTAATGAAGGGTATTTTTATGTTTTTGGTTGTAGGTGCAAGGAAATAAGTTTAAGAGTAAAAAGAAATACAAATACATATAGAAGAAGCAAAATGAGCTAAATTGAAGAAAAGTACCTAACTAGTCGAATTGGGATCTAGGCGCCACATAAAGAAATTGGCTGGCGCCTAAGCACGACGATTGGGTGCCTAGGCATCACAGTTACTTTCTAGAAGATTCAGTGAGTAAGGCTGAATTTCAAAGAGATGTCTGAAGCAAACCTTCGTCATTTCTGAAGCTCTATAAATATAAACTAAATTCAAAGGGCTAGGGAGTCAGATTTAGAGAGTCTTAGTGTGTGTGAGTTTGTTAAGTGTGTAAGAAGTTTTCTTTGTGAGTCTTTTTTATTTCTGGAGTTTGTGAGTCTTGTAAGTGTTGTTAAAGTCAGAAAAGTCAGAGAACTTCAAAGGAGTGCTTGGGCGAACATTCCAGATAAATATTTGTATCTTTGTCCTTAAGTTTTATAATTTGGATTGGAGTTTTAAAAATAAGTTTTGTTTTCTTATTCCCATGCTTCGTGAGTAGTTTTATTTTATTTCTCCTTACAATATGAAGTAATTAATTAAGTAATTTTTTATTTTGTTTAGAACTTATTTTATTTCTAAAAATTGTAATGATATTTTTACAAGTCCTTTATTTACTTTACAAATTAGCAACTTGTATTGTTAAAACTTGTTGAGAAACTTATAAACCCGAAAGGGCTAAGATTTATTAACTTGTAAGTATCACATTCTACCTTAGAAAGAGCAATCGCGACCATCTAAAGGGGGTGCAAATAAATAGGGAGATAAGCTTTGTTGGGCGTAGATTAATGTTTTTAGAGTGACAGAGTAGATTATTTTATCAATTTGGTCTAGAGATTGGAACTAAGGGTCACTGGGAGGTCCAATATAGAGGGCACAATAGATAATCTAGGAGTCAGAGACCAGAACCTACCCAACACTACTATACATGCCGACGCCAACTTTAGATTAGCTAATGTTCTTTACACAATTCGAAAGTAAGTAAAGAAATATATATGCTCTATTTGTCACATGACCACATTTAAGTTTCTAAACAAATTTTGAAATCATTTATTGATTATGAGTTATTGGCAAGCAGAAAGTTTCTTCATATATATTTTTAAAGTCATTGCATTTACTTTAATTTACATATTATAGAATTTAGTAAGCTTAATTTTTGTCTTGAGCTAGTTGTTGTATTCTTAAGTAAAGTTTTCTTAAAAAACAAAATTCTTGTATTTCATTTAATGTTTACTTGTTTTTGGCTTCCTCATATGATTGATACTAGGGTTTTTAAAGAAAACTCTATATTACTTGAAATGATATGTATACTTGCATCGTACCCCCAGTGAGAAAACTATTTCATTAAATCATATTATATTTGTTCTCACTAGCTGCTAATTATAATTTGGGTCATGTTTTTATCATATTAAGGAGCTTAAATATCTGCATAATTGAAGGTTAAGTCAATGTTCTTATCGTGCTGCCCACGGTGTTTGCTCTGAGCTCCTTGTTGAAGTAGCTATTCCAAGGTTTAAGGTTTCACAGTTTTGCAGTGTATGTGTCAATGTTTGGTTTTGTTATTGTTGTTCAAATGTCATATTTAGAGGAGTTTTAATTTAATTAGAGTGACATCAATTAGGATCTCATGGTTCCCACATTCTGACATCATTATTTTATTTTGAATTTACTTAGTCTAAAAGTTGTCAAGCTCGTTTGGACTAGAGAATTCTAGTTAGCAACCGTGTGTTACCTCATCCGAGAAAACCTTGTAAACCTAAAAGGAGTTATTTAAGGGCGTTCACTAGCTTTAAAAATGTATTTATATTTTGAAAGTGTACTTTTTTGTCTTTGATTTTTGTTCTAGTTTTGGTTTTAGTTTTACATGTAGAGTAAATAATTGTAGACAAAAGAAATACTGTAAGGTAAATAGGAAAATTACAGTGTATGAAATGTAAATGTGTACCGGGGACTCCGCTATAATGCATGGTTAGTATCATAAGACATAGTATATTTGCAAGAAATTTAAATAAATTAAAAAAAAAGGCAAGAAAAATCTAGTACACAACAGTAATAAAACAAGTCGTGGCAAAAATACAAACAAGCAAAGAAAAACCTATAGTCACATATAAAAGACCAAAACTAAGTATAAGACATTGGTGAAGGTGGGGGCTCTAACTGGACTGTGTGCTTCCCAAACTTGGGTAAGAGCTACCAAACAGACACTCTACGGATGGCAATCCTTAGCTTTCATCAAATAACTAGTTGTGGACCTTTATAAGTTTTTATCAAAATTCTTTAATTTTTCATGCAAAAGTTCTTTTTTTAAATTTCCATGCAGAGTTCACTTTAACAAGCAAAAAAAGTATTGTTTTATTTTTGTAAATATTTTTTAAAGTAGATTAGACCACAAGCTAATCACTCTAATAAAGCTATGACTACTGACAACCTAAGAGTATCGAGGGCAACAATCTCACCAAGTGTCGGTGAATAGTATCATTGAGCTTTATCCTCTACCCCGATTGAAGGTCCTTGAGGCAAGTGATATGATTCTAATAATCTCACTTCATATCCATCATTTGAGCACATATAAGCAATGTTGTTATTGCCCTAGACACCCAGACCTCAGACTTTTACAGGTCTGATGATCCATATGTGGCAAAAACCAATGTCTCCAGTTTCTCACAAGGACTTAAATACCTTCGAGAAAACTCAATTTCTTGAGCATTGAGTTATTGATGTAGGATATGTAGTGTAGGTCAATTTAATTGATTTAGGTGATTTAACGGGTCGAGTTTATCTTGACGGGTCCTTAAAAATTTCATGTTCATTTAATTTGACTTTTGTGGTGGTTATATTTTGTGCATGCTTTTCTTAAACAAATCATAGTGATCCCAAGTGTCCTCTAAAATATCCAAAATCTTGTAAGAGAGTCCAAAGGATAACCTTAGAATCTCTCGGATCATTTCAAGTTCATTCTTGGTTTCACTAGATTTTTAAATCAATCAATCTGGATAAGTTAAATTTTAATTGAAATGTTTTAACTAATGCTCAGTGAATATTGACTTTTTAATAGACCCGTGAGCAGAGAAACTAGTCATTTAACATTATGGTTGACAAATTATGTGGGTAAACACACTTAATAATAAGTTAGGTTAATAGGGAATTCATACCTACTCCTCAACTTGAGCTTGTAGTATTTAAGCAAAACTTACAGTTGATTTTATCTTATTTATAAACCTCGTTAAATGATTTCCAAATCAAACCTAGTTCACTACTAAGCTCTTAGGAGTCTTACGGGTTGTTGACCTCACTTTTTTTTTAAGGTTTAATTTTTCTTCCTTAGAAGCCTAGGATCTAGCCATAGGACAATCATGTTGATTATCCTAGAGGACTAGTAATGGAACCCTACTCCATTAGAAATTCTAAACCTTCTTTTCTTTTCTTGAAGTTCCACATGCTTGGTTCTAACCTCTTTCACTTAGTAGGATGGAACCAACATAGGAGAGCTCAAGAAGAGTCCCCATAGTACTTTCTGGTCCTAGGGTTAGCCCAGGTTGTTGTGGTTTTGGTCTTTCACACACACACTTGATTACTTTCACTCACAACCCAAACCCTAAATGAGGCATGCTAAGCATGACTTCCTACTCTTTTGGAGACTCATGTGGGAGGTCCCCCAAACTCCTAGCCCATAGCTTGGATGGCTAGGACCAACACATCGAGGATCCAAAATGGAGGTTTTGTTGGTCTTATGGCTCAAATAGGGTGATTTTATGATTGGCATCCTTAATTGATATCAATTCCACTAGGACTCCAATTTTTGACCTTTTGCCCCCAAACTTTCTCATAATTACCAAAATATCCCTTGAACCCTAAAATTTTCAAAATTGCCCAAATTACCAATATCTCCTTAAAACTCATCTCAAACTATTTCAAACCACTCAAAATGCTCAAAACACCATAATTTCCCCAAAATACCCTTAAATTTGCAAAAATTACCAAAATACTCTTCATGTCCAAAAAATTCCCAAAACCTCCCAAATTATTCCAAATCTCCTTAAAATTAATCATAACCACCCATTTGGTCCAATTTGACTAAATTGATCAATTTCGACCAAAATTCCAATTTTTCCCCTAAAAGCCTAATTTCCCCAAATACACCTTAATTTCCACCAAATTTATTTCAATCTCACTCAATTTCAGACCTAAATCAATCATCACCATGTCTAATCCCAATCTACACTAAATTTGAGCCCAATTAAACCAATCTCCAAACTCTAATTTTAATTTTGGGCCAAAATCCCCAATTTGACTACACCTTCAAATTCCATCAAATTGAATTTCATAACCAACTCAATTTCCCTAATTTTGAATGTTAAACGCTTCATAACATTCCTCTAGACCAATTTGAACCTTAAATGGGTCTAAACCCAAGCCCAAGTCCAAACCAAATGCCCCTAAATTGACCTAACTTCAAAATTCCATCCAATTGAACCATGTGGTCAATTCAGTTGCCCCAATTTCATCTCCTAAACTCTTCATAACATCCCCTGGACCATTTGAACCCTTCAAATAATTTTAAACCTAGCCCAAGCTAGGCCTTAATCTAATTGTTGCCCTAAACCCTAATTTTGAATCTAAGCCCCAAATTAACTCAAATCTTTTGCATTGACCAAGCTTAACCCTCTTCTGCCTTGATTGGTCATCTAGGATGCTAATCAAATCACCCAAGACCCAAAATTTGAGCCATGGATCAAGGGTCCCCCAAATCAAGGAAACTTGCACCCAAATTTGGCTAACTCTCTATCCCATGACATCAACCATGAAACCTTTAAGCTAATCA
>NEWO01000366.1:141530-158060 GCA_003013225.1 Phalaenopsis aphrodite | reverse complement strand
AAAATATAAAATCATAATTTCACCTTTAATATTTTAAATGTCCTAATAGTAGGGTACCTTTAAAATTTCAAAGTCATTTGAGTCCAATTTAATGAATTATGAAGTACAAAGCTCTAGGGGCAAAATGGTATTTATGGGATTTTGATGTTCTAATTAAATTTTAGGTTAATTCAAAGGGTAAATGGGTAATATTGATCATAATAAACTCTTTTGGATGTTTGAAACATAAGGGTTTAAGAGGTAGAAACCAATTTATCACATTTTTACAAGAAGGGTAAAAGTGTAATTTTCCTAAATTATTGTGATCTAGAAGATCGGGTGATCCTAAGGTAGTTGGTTTGAGCTAAGAAGATAGTAACTTACTCATTTGAAACCCTAAAAGGATCATTAGATGATAAGCATGATCTTTCAGTAAGAATTAAATTCACTTAATCTAACATTTTGATTATTACAAATTTACCCTGAAGATTGGACATAAGGACTTAGTGGTGAATTAGACCTAATTTAAATTTTCTTAGTTAGATTCAGAAAAGAGAAATAGAAGTTATCATGAATAGCTTTAAAACACTACAAGCCCAACTTTAATTGTGAGTCCAAGATCCTTAATGAATTGAGTTTGACCTTATGAGCATCCGCTTAAATAACTCTTAAATAAAACATCAAGTGAATGTCTGAGTACCCAGCTCATGGGATTATAAAAATATTAAGGTTCATTGAGCACTGTGTAGTTTCACCCATTGAATCTAAATTTAACTTTGAATGATCAATTGAACAATATGATAAGTTCAAAAGAACTAGAAACAATTCAAGAGGTTTCAAAAGTTATTTAGGGTTATGCCTCAAACACTTTTATGATATTTGTACATTTTGAAGGACAACTGAACTTATAATTCTTTGTTCTATAAAATCATCCATTAAAACTCTTGGAGACCCACCAAGTTATGCCACGGACCTGATAATTCACCTAAATCAATCAAAATACCCTAAACTACTTATCCTACATTAATTGACCCAATGCTCAAGGATTTGAGTCTTCTCTAAGGTATTTAAATTCTTGTAAGAAACTGGGAATATTTGGTTCTTACAACATATGAATCATCAGGCTTGTGTAAGTCTGAGGTCTAGGTGGCTTGGGCAATGAAGATAATGCTAATGTGTGCTAAAACGAGAGATACGACGTGTGATTTAGATTATAATCTCATACCTCAATGACCTTCAATAATGAGAGAGGATAAGGACCGATGATACTATTCGATGACTCTTAGGAAATGATTGCTTCCGATATTCTTAAGTTTTTAGTCCTAGCTCAATCAAACTAATTAACATGTGGACTACACTACTTGGCAAAGTATTTATAAAAATGAAATTTCTTTTTCCTATTAAAGTAAAATTCGACATGCATGAAAACTATGTTTAAAATGAAAATTTATAAAGGACCACAGTTAATCACTTGGATCAAGGATAGGACTGCCCTCCGTAGATTATGAGGTTGATAACTCTCACTTAAGGTCAAGAAGCACACAGTCCAGCTCTGAGCCAACACTTTTATCAATTTCTTACACTTAGTTCTGATCTTCTATATGTGATTACGGGTGTTCTTCTACTTGTTCTTGCTTTGCTACGCCTCATTTTCTGTATTTTTCCTTATTGAATGCTCCCATTTACTTTTCTGCAATTTATTTACATTCCTCACAAATTATATTATGTTTTATGATATTAATCATGCAGTGGTAGCAAAAGCCCAGGTACACATTTACATTATATGCATTCCAATTTTCCTTATTTATATTATAGCATTTCTTTTACCCACATTTATTTACTTTAACTGCAAAACTAAACCAAAAATTTAAAAAACATAAAACATGTTTGTCAAAATTAAATTTATAGTTTCAAAACAACAAAAAAAAACATAATACGTCATTTTGACTTTACCGGAGTCCCTCGGATGAGGTAACCTACGATTTCTAACAAGATCTCCCCAGTTTAAATGAGCTTAATAACTCGTTTAGACTAAGTAAATTTAACAAAAAATAGTGGTACTGAAATGAGAGAACCGTGGGATCCTAACCAGTGTCGCTCTAATCCACATTAACCCCCCCAAAGACACTTGAACAACAAAACTTGTCACTTAAACTGTAAAACTTTAAACCTTAAACCTTGAACCTGGAGCTGTCACTTCAACGAAGAGCTCGGAGCAAGCTGAACCAGATAGAAGGAAGCATTCTACAACAAAAAACTGGATCTACAACAACAAATCTTCTCTTAGAACTAAATAATAGGTCATAGGACTTCGAGGTAGTTTTCCTAGTGCAACATTAATCCTCAACTTATCTTTAGGCCTTTGCACAGTCATGTTGTGCAATTTAAGCCCTAACTCTCTTTAGGCTCTGAGGTCGTTGTTTGCTACGGCATAAATCCTCATATCCTCCAGGTTATTTGAATGATTGTGTCATGTAAGTGTAAACCCTAAATAATAATAATTGGCAGGATGAAACATTTAATTATAATTCCTCAAAATTGAAGTCAAACTATAGGATAGTTTGGGAAGTCACTGAGGTTCTCTTCAGTATCTGTGACATCCCCTAATTTTCTTCTTTTGGATTCCATAATAAATATTCCAAACTTTATATTTCCATATATGATACTTCTTTGTCCGACCTTAAAAGTCCTAAACTTTAGAATTCTTAAAGACAGTATTTTTTTATCTAATTTTAGAGTTTGCTTATATGACCTCGGTCATTTAAGATGTAATTAACTACAGAGCTTTGCCCATATAAAAAACTTTAAACATGAGTTTAATATAAACCATGTCTAATCCTTTATATTAGATTGAAAAAATTTTCAATTAACATAAAGGTTTCACAGGCTAAAACATGTGTCATAAATTCTGTGCTTTATTTAATCAAGCCTTGTCATCAAGAATGTGTCTAATTACTAGGGATAGGTGCATCGCTTGTAGTGTTATGGTCATTTAATTAATTTATTATCTATATGAGTTGGTTTGGTCTCATATTTGCAAAATAAAATTATTACTTTTCAATATATATATATATATATTAAATTAAATGTATTTTCCCATGTTGGAAACAGATAGTGGTAGACTTATAATTTGAGAATATTGGATAAGATGGAAGTTACTTTAACTAAAAAGATTAAATTGTCATTGAACCATTGTGAGACTTACATTGGTGACTTATCATTCTTCCTAATTCAAACCTCTCACATTGGCATCATCAGACTTCAATTAAATTCCAAACTTCACCAATTTAGAGAATTACAAATTTACCCTTTTATACAGAATTGTATGAATTGATTTCTACCTTTTATCCCATAAATTTAATCATCCAAGAGAGTTTATTATGATCAAATTTACAATTTACCCTTATGACATGACCAAAATTTTGATTAAGGCATAAAGTTCCATGATTACCTTCTTACCCTTTGGGTTCTTAACATCATAATTCATCCAATTTAACTCAAATAACTTTGAAACTTTGGTGTTATCCTACTCATGGACCAATTAAAACATCAGAGAAGAATTCACAATTTTCTGGTTTTTTTTTTTAATTTTAATGATTATTTTAGGTAAAAAATAGGAATTATTAAAGTTAATTCATTTAATTAAACAAAACATATTCTTCTATTCTTAAGAAACTATAGGAGGTTCACCTAGGCTAGTGGATCACTAGAAATCAATTTTGTGAATTTTTTAATATATTTAAATTTTCATAATTTTTAATTAATTTTTAATTAATTTTATTGAGTAATTAAATAGAAAATATATTTTTATTTCAAAAACCAAGTTTTATATTTTTCAAATATCTCTATGCCTCAAAGAACTCAGAGAAGTTTATTCCATATTTTTTTTTTATATTTAGTTTATTTTTTATAACTATTTTTTAAATTAGGAAATAGCCTAAAAATAAAGTTTTTATTTTACCTTCAATTTTATTTTTCTTAGACTTCGCTTGTCACAAGAAACACTCCAAACCAATTTTTATAATTTTCTAATTTTTCTTTTATTTTATATAATTATGTTAAGCCAAAAATTCTTATTTATTTAGAAATTATATTTTGATGCTCAAATGATTTTTCAAATTTTTACAGAGACCTTAGAACACCCTTCCTTCATTTTGGTACAATTTGGTGATTTTTTAAATTAATTTATATTTATTAAATTTTTTGTATTTTTAAATAATTTGAAGTGAGAAAATATATGTAAAATTTTTAAAACATGAAATATATTTTTTCGAAGATCCTCTAACCACATTGAACCTACCTAACAAGATTTCATAATTTATAGCCCTTTTTTATAATTTTTTTATTAGAATATTATCAAATCTCTTAGAAAATTAGGGTTTTAATCATTGAGAGGCCCTCTGACCCTGGAAAAATTAGAGGTGTCCCAAGTCAATGGGAACAGTGCCTCAAAATTTCACTTCATTTGAACAATTATTTAATTAATTCTGATTTAACTACTTTATGGAGAATTTAACTAATTTAAAATAAAATACATTACAAATATTTTTCTAATTTTTGGTTCAATAAATTCTTCTTTGCTCACCGAGCACAGGGGTCTTTTTAATTATTTTTATGATTTGTCTACATCATGATATGATTTTTTAAAGTTTTTGAATTATTTTAAATCAAAAAATGCCCTACGTCCCTATTTATCCACATCGGCGGCACGTACCTCCTCGGAGTCGTCGAAGCCCTACACATCGTGCCATGATTCATCGCCGCCATCCTTGTAAGCTGCCACGCGTGTTCGGCTTCAACTCAACCATCCATACAATGCACGCGAAAACGGACGACATCCCTTCACCGTTCCCATCAGACTTAAACCAAGATTCATCCACACTAGAACTTCTAGGTCTCCCTTGATAATTAACCAAATCGGCCGCGGTTTGTTCCGATTTGTTCATCTAAACATTTGTCCAAGAGGTGTAGCCTCGATTGGATTTGCTCTTGAAAATTATTGTGAACTAGCGAACCTCCTTGAAGTGTTAATTTGAGCGAAGGTGAAGTCCCTGTTGGATTTTGATCAAGGGTTGGTTCGGGTTTGGCCTTGAACTAGGTTGGAGGGGTCGAAAAGAACCAATTTTGATGGGTAACTTCCACTTGTGTCATGGGGAAGCTTTTTAAAAGCTTAATTGGAGGTATAGTGGAGGTTTGTGGTATGGTCGTGAAATGACCTGGATTTTGAGCTCAAAATAAAGGCTGGGCTGTGGGGGAGATGGCCTGAAAATGGTTGGAGTGTGCTTAGGAAGGCTGGGGGGGAGGTATGCAGTGATTTTGGCAGAGCTTCTCCAATGCTAGTGTGTGTGTCCCCTTTGGTCGTGAGAAGGTGGTGGCTTTATAGGCAGGGCCATGAATGCCAACCTAGCAAGCCAGGCAGACCATGTTGAAGCTTAGGCAGGGTCATGGGTGCCAACAAGGCAGACCAGGGTGACCAAGATGAAGCTTAGGTGGAGGGAAGGAGAAAGCTATGGGGCAATAGGGGTGAGCCACCTCGGGAGTCTCAATTTTGGGTTTTGGCCATGAGTAACCCCTCAGTCTTAGTGTTTTCCGACAGCTAGGGCGGTCGACCAATCAAGGCAAATTGCCCCCACACTGTGGGAGGTCGGGTGTGGAGAGATGTGGAGTCAATTTGGTCTAAGCATGAGTAATTTCAATTTTCCCCAAAATGGGTCATGGGTTGGTTAGGTTAGTTTAACCATGGTTTAACCTATGGAAATGGGTTAAGTTCCTTTCCAAGGTAGGGCTTTGGGTGGTTTATTTGGCATGGGGAAGGAGAATTTGGTTGAATTAGGGTTTGGGAACAAGCTTAGTGGGAGGAGAAAGAAACCCCTCCTTTTGTCATATTTGCTATGCATGGGCCATATGCGGCTCATGGATGGTTCCGTGGATGGCTTCATGTCATGCTTTGGGGTGTTTTTCATGAGAAAGGCATGTGGGATTTCCCAAATTTTGGTGGGAGAAGGTCATGAGACCCAAAATGGATGATTTGAAACATGGATGCATGATGCATGACCATGGCACATGGTTTTAATTAAAAAGGATGGTGAGATGAAAATTTCTCATGTGCGCTTTAAATAAGTTTAAAATAGGACTAATTTATGGGCTTTTGAATTTTTGTATGAAGGATTGATTTGGGCTTTTGATTTAAGTTTCATGGCATTGAAAATTAATCATGTGGAATTCTTATCAGATCTTGAATTCAAGATGATGAAGTTTAGGACACAATATGGAGAAGTCCAATTTAACTCATGGGGTTCAATTTAGTGGAAATTGGCTTAATGTGAATTTTGGGTGTATAATGGACTTCGTGGGATTTTTTAGGAAATTGATTTTAGTATTGGTTTGGATTGTCTTGAATTTCGACTTTAGGTTTGGAAATTGTGTTTGAACTTGAGGTTGGGAGTATTGGAGATGGATTTGGTGAAAATTGGGAGTGATTTGGGGTTTTTAGGCATTTAGGGGTAATTTGGGAATTTTGGCCAATTTTGGTGGATTTGGGTGCAATTGGTTAATGGGTGGTTATGATTGATTTGGCTGAAGTTTGGTATGATTTTTGAGATTTTTGACAATTTCTTATAGTTTTGGGAATTTTGGGTAAATTTGGGATTTTATATGGATTTAGGGTTTAAGGTGTTGATCATGCATGTCATGAATAGCCATCTTGGAAACATAAGACACCAAATGAGAACTCATTTTGGATGTTCAACATATTGGTCGTAACCATCATAGCAAAAGGTTAAGGGCTTGGGTTCACCCACATGAGCTTGCAAAAGGAGTAAGGAGGTGAGTCGAGTGTAAGTAATTTTAGGGTTTTGGGGTGTGTGAAAGGGTGTGTGAAACCAAACATGAGCCACCCATGGTCAAAGAGGGTGCCCCTAAGGCTTCACATTCCTATATAGATTCAATTAGAGTTTTCTCATGTCGGTTCCAATCTTCTAAGTGCTAGAGGTCAAAACCACATATGTGAAAATTCAAAAAAAGGGTAAATAAGTGGTTAGAATTTCTATAGGGTGGGTGTGTCATGACAAAGCTTCTAGGATAGTCAACAGGAAATTCCGATGGCTAGATCTTAAGCTTCGAAGAAAAAGATGACCCTATCAAAAAGAGGTCAACACGCCTACCTTTCATTCCTTTGGACACCTAAATAACTATTCCAACTTGAGTTATTCCTTTTAGGCCTTCCCATGTCCAGCTTTAAAAACTTATACTTTGAAATCTTTAAGACAAAATCACTGATCTTAATCGAGAGTTTTTTTAAGTGACTTTGGTCATTTGAGATGCAACTACTTATTGAAGCTTACCTCTATATGGAACTAAGAATCCATCTGAAATAAACTTTATCCAATCTTTATAATAAGTAGGGAAATTTGTCGATCATACATAAAAGTTTTGCAGATTAAACAGATTTCATAAACTATTTAGTTTATATAATAGAGCATGTCATCAAGTAATATGCCCATCTCTCGGGATAGTATATTGTGTTTGGTATTATACTCGGTTATTTAAACTATTAGATGTATGGGACCAATTCGGTCCCATATTTTCCAAAATCAAAACATTACTTTTCAAAATTACATATCTATATTACATTAAATATATTTTGCAAATTCACCAACCAAAATTTTTACCGACAACTCTATGACGAGCCATTGCAAATTGATGAAGATCAGTCAATCAACCACATAAATGTAAGAGGTCCTATCACGGGGCCATATTTCAGCTGATTTTATAAACTACTACTTAATCAAAGTTAATCTTTAGCACTTCTGTAGAAAATCTCATTTCTTGTTTAGTTTCCTTTGAAAAATTTGCTCTTTCATGTTCTCAAACCAGATATTATCCCCATTTTTTTTACTAAAAGCTTATATATTCTGCAGAGTTTGTTCGATGAATATCAATGACCTAACAAGTGGAGACAAAGATGTGATAAATGGTTGAATCTGCAAAGCATATAAATGGGAAAACTACATTTAGCAATTATTGTACAGGAAGAAAAGGTGACGTGTTCATAATGCTTCAGCAGGCAGTGCCAGACTCATATAATCTAATATATACATAATTTTCTATAACCACATCTCATACTTTTAATAAGGAATTATCAACACCTATAGTGAACAAAAATTCAGAAGACTAGACTGGCTCATCTTTCAAAGAACATCAGCAAGCCACTAAGGAATTTGAGCCCAGCAAGAAAAAATAAGTCTGGATACACAGACCTGTAAACGATGTCTGCCAAACTGGGAGAACATAAAAGGACGTTCACGTGTGGCTGAAACTGAACTCATGCCAGAGGACGAAAAAGTCATGGAAAGCTCGAGCTCATAAGCATCTATAACAACTCGGCACTGATGAAAATATAGATGCAAAAAGATTTCGCCGACATGGTATGATAGTGAGGGGGCGCTTAAAAAGCTTGGTTCTTTGTTCCAGAGGTGCCCAAAACTACAGAATTCAAGAGAGGTAGGGGAAGTCATTCCAATTCCATTTCTTAATATCAGAAAACTTAATGAGAGTTCAGCAGTTGAGTTTATAATTGATGATAGTCTTATTACTGAAACTGGTGATCAGAAGATTAGTCCTGGAAAGATTGTGATTGGCAGTCCAACACATAAAGGTACAATGATGAAGAAGCAGGAATCCTCCATAAGTGACTCGTAAACCTGACATCCTTGTCTAAAGTGATGGTGTTGGGTATCTCATGCAGTCTCACAACCTCCCTAAAATACAGTCAGCGACATGGGACGTGTCCAATGTCGGGTGACATGATACGAAATGTGTCATCATTAAGAATTGATCTACCACAATCATGACTGAGTCCTTGTGCCGATGTGTCTTTGGAAGTCCCTCTACAAAATCCATCCTAACGTCCACCCACGTTGTCTCCGGTACAAGTAATGATGGTTTTGGCTATATGGCAAATCCTGTATTGCTTGACGTAATGCTCCATATCTCTCACTAGTTGGGGTTTGTTCTCACACTAGTGCGAGAGTCTTGTCCCTGTCAAAATGTTTAGTGAGTCCTCCACTGTGGTTTTCCTAAATAATGGACTCCCTCAACAAAAATCTAAGATTGCACAACCTACTCTGGTAGTACAAGTATCCATCAACTTTGTGGTATTGCCCAATAGCCTTCTCCTAACACCTCTAAATTTTCCTAAAATCCTCATCTGTCTCGTAAAGCTCCTTTATTAGCAAAAAGCTCACAACGCGCGCCTGCATCGCAATGATCTGCAAGTGACGGCGGTTCAGCGCATCTACTACACAATTCTGACTCTCTACTTTGTGCTTAAGCAAGTATAAATTGGAACGACGCCAAGAACTCAACTCAAGTTGCATGTTGGCCCTTCAATTTACTCTAATTGACAAAGAATTTCAAGACATCGTGTTCTGAGAACAGCGTGAGCTCACTTGTCAGCAAGTAATGGCTTCAATGCTCAAGAGTTCTCACAATAGTATAAAACTCCTTGTCGTACATCAAGTATTTTTTTCATGGAATCATTCATCTTCTCACTGAAAAGGGCGATGGGGTGACCTCCATTGCTCAACACTGCTGCTATCCTATGCCAGATGCATCAGACTATACCTCGAGCATCCAGCTGAAGTCTGATAGTGCCAAGGCTGACGCTTGGGACACCTCCTTGAGTTCAGTATAACTATTTTAAGCTACCTTGTCCACTGTAATTTATCTCCCTTTAAAAGATCTGTCATAGGGGCAGGCTGATGGTACTGAAGCTCTTCATGAATCTCCTATAAAATGACACTAGTCCCAGAAACTGACTCAGCTCAGTGAACAATTGCGGTACAGTCCTACGCACAATGGCCTCAATTTCAGTTGAATTCATCTGAATTTCTGCACTAAAGAGGATATAACACAAAAAAGCATATATGTTGTCTCTTGTGGTGTGGCTTTTTTTTATGTGGATATTTGTTTTCTGTGTGTAGTATCTCGCGCGCTGTGCTTTTAGGGTGTGTATGTTTTTCTTTTTATCTGTTTTATACCTCTATGTTTGCGGTGTGGGGGGTTTTCGGTGTGTTTTGCGGGGGGTTTGGGATGTTCGCGAGGCTGTGGGGGGCCTTTGAGGAGGGCACGAGCATTTTGGGTGTGTTTTGGGGAGGGTCTTGTGGCGTGTTTTTTGCGATATCCCCCCCTTGAGACCGGGTTCCAGTTGGGGCACCCCCCTTCTTGAGTTCCACCCTTAGCAGGGAAAAGACACCCGACGGTAGGAACTTTGTAATCAGAACAAGACCAAAACTGAACCCTAAACTCAGCAACACATATATTTAAAATTGTAGATAGGCGAGAAAGGAAAGGGTGTGGTTGTAGCGCGAGGGTGTGGGAGAATTCAGGCGGCAAGTTCCGCCCAAGGAAAAGGAGCCAGTTGGACTGGTTTAGCATCCTACTAAACCAAGACTTCTGCTTTGGTTGAATCTTTGGCCAATTCAGCCCAACAAACACCCACATCAACATAGTTCAGCTTTTTGTTGTGATTGTATTATGCACATCTATCGTAAAATTGTAAGAGGTTGATGTAGATATAGATGAATCATAATAACAAAATGAATATGCAAATATATAGCAAGATTAATTAAGAAAAAATAAAATGTTATCCTTCTAATTGTATGATTAATTAAAAAATAAAAATTCCTGTTAGCTATCATGGAGCCCTCAATTTGCTCAAAAACAAACCCCTGATAGTTATTTATAGCATCGAATAATTACAACAATAGTCATATTGAACAGAACAAGATTTTGTTGGGAAAAACTCAAAAGAGATTGTAAAAACAAAAATAGTAATTTGTTCAACTTATTAATCACACATTTTCAATAGAATTATTTGATGAACAATAATATTTTTGTCTTCACTGTACACTGCAATGCGATAAACTCTACAGGTTAATGCTAGGCATTAAAAACTCTATTATGATGGAAGCTTCTTCTGTTTACATGCTCTCTTGAGTCCCTCCACCAGACCCTCTTCTTCCAATCTTACAAGTGAATTTGGCCATCAGAGAATTTTGTGCAAAGATGTAGAGGCAACAAATACATAATCCTGCTCAATAAATCATTGCATTTAGTAGCCACATAACCCCACAAAAAAGAGAAAAAAGAGTCAAAATAGTCCCCTGATTTTTTGCAGTGGACCATTTTAGTTCCAATCTATAAAAGTAACAATTTAATCCCCTAATTATTTTAATACGGGCTTAAATAGTCCACATGGAGAACTATTTTGACCCCAATTGAAGAGCCTGGGTATTAATTTGGCACTTTTATAGGCTTTGAGACTAAAATTGCTCTATGTAATTAGTCAGAAGACAATTTTGGCATTTTACTCAGGGATAAAGGAAATACTAACATGTTGTACTACTCATGGCTCAAGAAAGGTAGAACAATGAGGACTTGTATGTTAATTTCTTACTCCCTACCCTTAAAATGTGTATTAAAGAACCAGAAAAAAGGAAAGTATAAAAAGTGAGAAAAAGACATTTAGAGAAGAAATTTTACCAGCATAAGCAATTGTAGCACCAGATGCCATTCGTCCTAAAACTGACTGTGCATAGAGAATGACAATCACCTGAAATTTTGATATTTGAAAATCATACAATGACATGGCACTAAAAGCAAAGCATACTTTCAAATGATTCAGAAAGTAGATTCAACAAAATAGAAGGTTTACAAAATAACAAACCTTTTAATACATTATACGCCCACATATTAAGTAATAAAACACTAGCTTGTTTTTGGTACCGACGAGTTATTATTGTATTTCTCAAAAATTAATATTCAGTCGCAACTGCTCTTTCTTTAACTAAATCCGATGTCACTTTTTCCGTCAAAGCAAAGACAAAAAAGTGCACCCCGTTACGTACTGCAAAGATTTTATAGTGTTATTGAAGTCAAAGTGCTTTATATCCCTAAAACAATGATGGTTATCAACATATAGTTTTACGGATTTAGATTTTGGGAATTCAAAGTCCAAAACATGTTCAAAAAATAAAACAGAAAACCTGTATTTTGTTTACTTTCGTCACTCTCTTCCTTCGAATAGAAAATACAAAAATTAGTTTTCCTCCATACAAAGACTACAAAAATAACAATATAGAGAAAGATAAGATTTAAACCAATGGATTAAGCCGGAACACCTTTCCATCCAATCTTCAACCATGATTTGCAAACTATCGTCTATTAGAGAAGGATAATCTTCAACCATGAGTTGGAACACCTTTCCTTCGAATAGATATACTTTCATACTAAACAACTCTTTTCCCCACCCTAAAAATAAAAAATTATGATACTTGGTGAGCTCCAAGCTTAACAAGGAAAATATTGCTAAAATAAGATTCAAACATACAAAAAAATGAATATGTATGCTGATTGGAGACTAACATGATTTCGTTGATATTCACAATTGACTTGGTACATCAACAATGATGAATAAATATACTTTCATACAACAATAATTAGAAGAGTGCAATTAGTAATAGTAGATGCAACACATATCCTAGTGGTTGATAACTTTGTCTTTCAACAAAGAGGTCCTAGGTTCAAAGAACCCTTATCCTAGAGGTTGAGAGCTTTCTTTTTCAACCAAGAGGTCCCAGGTTCAAAGACCGCTTATCCTAGCTGTTGAGAGCTTTCTTTTTCAACCGCTTATCCTAGGTCCAAGGTTCAAAGCCTTACATATGTCGTGCACGCGCACTTAAATTCACTCAAATTCTTAAAAAAAAAAGAAACTTTTCAAAAAGAGTTAAAGATGCCACTAACAAATCTTTTAATTCATTATACTAAGCAATGGCATACATTTATTTATTTTGTTATTATTATCGACATTCTTTATACTAAAAATTTCATATTATATTTGCATACGCTTTAATATGTTTTATTCCATTAGGTTGTACATTAATACGAGATTCCACTTCTTGTTCTGACGGTTGCCCTAACAACTCTTCTGAAATTATATCAGAAAATTTTGAAACCACTGGGATATTCTTCAATTCATGTACATCTTTATTCAAAACTTCTAATTACGTCAAAAAAACCATTTCACCACTTTGCAAACAGTTTTCAACTTTCACTACACTAATCAATGAAGTTACACATTTAGATGATATAAAATATAAAATGATTATTCAATGGGTGATTTCAGCTTTACTCACCTTTTCCAGCATTCATTTAAAGCAAAATGATTTACCAATCACTCCATCCTCAAAATGACATCAAAGGTATGAATTGGTATGTAATCAACTATGTTAGCAATTTCTTATCATTAATATAAACATGCACTACACATTCTCTATTGGTGACTTCACACCGACTTATATGTTTCCTTTCTTGTATGTGTTTCATTTTTCTCTAAGCATAGCTTGTACAAGGCTGCATATTACTAGTAATTAAAATCAAGTGAAATGAATACAAATACCTCATGTTTTTTTCACATACTACCAAAACCCTTAGGGTATCAAAACCCTAATGGTTATGTATTTTCCAATTTCTTGCATCTGAACCTTCATCGCCCAGCCATAACAGTCTCATCACTAAAAGTGACCATACAGCCAAGCCACTGTTAATCTCTGCCCTCAACTCCTGCAGCATGATTAGACTGACGACATAACTACTTCGCTACATTGTCGATGCCAATCTCTTTCAAAAGCTGCTCATCATCAATGCCGATGTGGATTTGGCTTTGTCAATTCTTCTCCAGTCGATGCACATCTCTCTCCTGATCATCATGAATCCTTACAAAGGTAGAGGCTCTTCCTAGATAAAATTTCTTCTCTAATTCAATCCGCAAAATTGCTATAATCCTTCTAGCAACATTCATCATTTAAATCTTTTCAAAATGGACTCTAGTTTTCTTCTCGAGGGTCTTCATCATTGCTTGTAGTCTCTCTATGCAAAGGTGCCTTCTCTAACTGTTGACTTATTATTTTTGGTATTTTCTCTTCTTCCATGGACCATAGCTTGTGTTGAAATCACTACTCCCACACCTGATGCAAGCTTCGAATTCTACCAGACTAATCCATGATCCTGTTCTCCATAACTGGATACCCACATTTTTGGCAAGATTCTGTAATTTATTGCAGTAGAAACACAGTCATGACGACAATGATTCAATGAATACTCTAACTCAATCCGAGAAGGTAACCTCTGAAAAATATTAAACCTCGTTAACCATTCGATTAGTTAACACAACCCTTACCATCCATAAAATTATTTAACTTTACTTATGTGACTTTCGAAGAAGAAAAATTTTTAAACTTATCTACAGAAAGAATTCTGCTACAACAGATAATGATAAAAATTTTATTGGATCTACCTTCTCCACTTAAGTCTTAATCTAATCTTGCTAAGATTGTCCCCACACTATTTAATAAACTAATCCAAAATTTGAAGGTACTTTCTCATACTCTTCATAACATAGAGATTCCAAATCATAATATTTGGAGACATAAATATATGTGTTCAAGAGAAAGCTCAAATTCAATAACCAATGCAAGCCTAGGAACATTCTCTAAATCCAAAAAATGATGTAATTATAATTTTTGAACCTTTGACCCGAAAGAAACCCAAAGATAGAACAAAAGATCATCAATAACCAACATCTACACAAAATAAAAAAAAAGCCAGAAGACTGGATAAAAAACAACTATAATCTCTATCAAATTAAACTATTTGAGAAGCTCTCATCATCTCATAAAGCTTTTCACGTGAAACCAAACACCATTTTATTCCCTAAAATATTATCTAAGACATTATCTACTGAGAAATGGAGGAAAGCCACGAGGATGGGTATATCTTGGAGTTCCATAGAGGAAAGAATTTAACAAGGAGCAAATGGAAGCTTACAGTAAAATCTAAAGCTAAAGTGAATCCTTAGAGATGTATAGTAAGATTAGTCACTAAAGACCAACTAGTGTGTAAACCTAAGTATGAACCAATCGATTCAGATCATAAATTTGGAAGAAGTTCGCTTTCAGGTTGTTTATTGAATTTTTAACTATTTAAAGGGTAAGAGTAATTTTATTTAAAAGAAACACAAAGTTGGAACTTAAAGCTCACATTGATGCAATATGTAGGTTCTCTTCTACACATCTGAACCACACAAGATATTACACCACTTAGAGATAATCTTGTCAAATGAAAAAGCAAAAATTAAATGGTACACCAATATCTAGCGCAAAAGTATAATTCAAAGCAATAGTGCAAGAGACATGTGAGTAACTATGGTTGAAAATTATCCTTAAAGATCTGAAGTTTTACTAGGAACAACTGATAAGAATGTACTGTGATAAAAACAAAAAAATAATTATTATATACAATTTTGTACAAATGATAAAATGAAACAATTTGAGTTTCATAAAAATTTTATAAATAAAAAATTGGGCAATGGTTTAATTTACGCATCATAAATGTCTACAAAGAACCAACTTGTAGATATTTTCACAAAGGGACTCGATTAAGCACAATTTCAAAAATTATGTCAAGCTAGGAAAAAAAAGATATATATTTACTAGCTTGATAGAATATGTTGAGATGCATATTTGTTGTCCAATAATGGATTGGAAATTTAAAAACAAAACATTTCCAAAAATTATAAATAAGGCCATCCAAAAATGCATGGCTCCCTATAGTAATAACTCAAATTATTTGTTGGATCCTAAAATTATTTATTAGGGGGTTTACGCTCAATTATATGAATAACCAGTACAAGATAGCAATATAGTATGCGAGGCCCAACTTATTGGTAGCGGCCTTGGCGTAAAACCCTTGGGCCGGGGGGTTCGAATCTCAGCTCTTTCGGGAGGATTTGAATAGCACATGGAATGGAAGGGGACCCGTCCCATGGTTAGTCTAAGGCCCCGTTTGGGGCAGCTTATAAGTGCGGGCGGCGTTTTCAAAACGCCACCCTGCTGTTTGGTTAGCGCTTATTGGGAAATTATTTAAAAACGCGTTTTTGAATTCCTTAAACACGCGGACCGCGGGCTGACCCCCGCGGTCCGCGTTTCGCGATAAAATTTTACGGGATATGCCCTTTTTTTCGCCCATGACTCGCCCTTTTTCGCCACCCGTGACTTGCCTTTTTTCACTTGCCTTTCTCCTTCTCCGTCGACTCTCCCGCGACCTCTCCGTGACCTGCAGCGTCGAAGGAAGCATCCCGTCGAAGTCGAAGGAAGCCAGATCTCCTCTCTCCCGCCGGATCTTCTCCCAACTGATCTTCTCATCCCGTCGAAGGAAGCCAGATCTCCTCTTCTCATCCCGCCGGATCTTCTCCCAACTGATCTTCTCATCCCGTCGAAGGAAGCCAGATCTCCTCTTCTCATCCCGCCGGATTTTCTCCCAACTGATCTTCTCATCCCGTCGAAGGAAGCCAGATCTCCTCGCTCCCGTCTTCGACGGTTCTTCGTTCGAAGGCAGATCCCCAAGAACTATCCCGGCTTCTCCACCGGAGAGGGTATGCTGCTCTCTTTCACACTCGTTGCTTTGCATTTGTTTGTGTATGACTGGATCTGG
>NEWO01000366.1:118605-134456 GCA_003013225.1 Phalaenopsis aphrodite | reverse complement strand
ATATATATATATATATATATATATATATATATATATATATATATTATGTGTGTGTATATATATATGTAAAAAGGAGCTACTCATGGCTCCCTATAACTTAGATAAAAAAGAGGATTACAATCACAGCAAAGGTAAGGAAAAAAGAAAACCTAAAAAAGGCCCCAAAAAAACAGGAGGGCCACAGACAAAATAGAACCCAAAAAGAAACAAACACAAAGAGTAATCATCTCCTGGAAGTGTTGGGGCAGCAATTCTGAAATGGGTGACAACAATCAGATCTCCATGTAGTAGGAAAAGAAGTGGGGGAGGGGGGAGACAGAGACAGAATTTGAGCTAAGTCAAAATCTGGCAAGCCAATGTGCAGGTTTGTTACCTTCCCTGTAATTAAATGTAAAAGTGACATTGAGATGAGAGATGAGCACTTTAATCTGCTGAAGCCAATGGGTGTGATGCCAGAGAGACTGCTCCTCAAAATTCAGTAAATTAAGCACCACAGTAGAATCCACCTACACCCATAAATGAGTCCAATTTGCCTTAACAGCCAGTTTTAAAGCCCAAAACACAACAATAAGTTCAGTCTCAAACACATCAGCAACCAAGACTGGGGTATGAAAGTATAAAATACACTTTCCAAGGTGGTTCCTAACCCCCCCACCCCCCAGCAGCCCCAATTGCAGTGAAGCTACCATCAGTATTAATTTTGACAATATGAGGCATAAGGGGTCTCCAAAATACTTTGCATATCAGAGAGGAAGTCAAATTCTCAGTGGGATAGGAGTTGCAGATATTGGGGAATCTTTTGTATTTTAGAATTTTGTAAAGGTAGGATACACAGTTTCTGACCAACTGAGCAACATTAGCGGGATTTTTTTCAAATTTAGCATTGTTCCTGGACATCCATAAAAACCAGGTCACCCCCTTTACCAATATCCCAAAGAAATAAATCTTCAACAATGTGTCTGATTTTGAGCATACTGACCCAAATTTTAGAGCCCCCCAATTTTCTAACAGAGAGAGAAGGGTGTTGATCTTTACAATATTTACCCAACATGAATTTAGCCCAAATAGAGGATTGTGCTCTAAATTTAATCCATATCTTACACAGATTAATTTGAAGTAGATGATGCACTCCTTTAAAACCAATACCCCCAGCCAAAGTAGGTTTAGCAGCCTTATGGAGTTGTTGTCTTTGTCCTGACTACAAAAATCTGTTAAAGGCCCTATCCATTTGAAGCTGAGTGTTTTTCTTCAGGTTGGCCATCTGGAGGATATAAGAGGGGAAAGTTGTAAGGATACTTTTGAGCAGTGTGATTCTACCACTATTAGAGAGGAAAGACTGGGTCCAGCCTGAAAGATAGGAGGTAATCTTGTCTAGGACCTCATCAAATTGAATTTGTTTAGATTTACCAGTCAGGAGAGTAACTCCAAGGTATTTGATTGGGAGTTGAGTACAAGAGTACCAAGTCCAATTTGAAACTCACTGCTTACAGTTAGGGGAAGCCCTTTTGTTGAAAATCAACTGTCACTTTTTAGGATTGAAATTCATCCCAAAGTGAGATTGAAACATCTGAAGGCCCTGATAGACTTTTCACAGAGTTCTTATGGGCACTGGAGCACCATGATATCCTTAGCATAGAGTAGGTGGGAAATGGCTATATTAGATCTGTGATGATACCTAGAATAACTCTGGGTCAAGAGAGTTTCACCCAAAATTCTGGACAGGTAGTCTATGGCTAGTATGAAAATTGTGGGGGACAGTGAATCCCCTTGCTTCAGACCTCTAGTAGCAATGAAGGACCCTCTAGCTTGCCCATTGATAATAATGGAGTGCCCATTGTTGGCTAGCCATCCATGAATAAGATTACAAAAGTCAGGTTGGAACCTCTAGTAGAGAGAATTTTCAGGATAAAATCTCAATTGATAGTATCATAAGCCTTTTTAATGTCCAATTTGTAAATCAATTTACCTCCTCTACAAGGCTTATTCAAATCCAGTAGCAGTTCTTGTGCTAGCAAAGCATAATCAGTAATGGACCTACCCTTGACAAAAGCAGTCTGATTAGATTTAATCAGTTTATCAAGATGGGGTTGGAGCCTGCTAACAATTATTTTGCTAATGATTTTTCTTATCACAGTAGTAAGGCAGATTGCCCTAAAATGATCCCAAGTTTTCTGAATGTCAAACTTAGGCACAAGAACGAAGTTAGAGGAACAGAAATAATAGGGGAGGTTTTGACCCTAGAAGAAGCTATCAATGGCAGCAATAACATCTGTTTTGATAATGTCCCAAAACTTTTTGAAAAAATCTGCATTGAAGCCATCAGACCCTGCAGACTTAGAGCTGTCAATAGAGTTTAAAGCCACCCAAATTTCCTTTTCAGTAGGGGAATCAGTGAGAATAAGATTTCTGGTATAGTGTAACTCCTCATAGAAGTAGTGTCTTTCTATAGGAGACCTGTTAGCTGGGGCTTGATTCAATAGGTTCTTATAGTAGGAAATAGCATCCCTAGCAATAGCAGAATTATCATTAAGCCAAATCCCCTCAGCATTCTGAATAGATTGTATGGTGTTATATTTCCTTCTATATTTGATATAGGCATTGTAGAATTTGGTATTTCTATCGTCATCAGTAAAAATATTAATGGAGGCCTTTTGTTTCAGAAACTGCTCTTGATGCTCTATAGCTATAAGAAGACTATGTTGTGCAGCTAGAAGTGTTTTTTTCTCCACAGTCCCATTCTGAACCCCCAATTCAAGCCTTTCAACATCTTTTTTTGCAGTTGTCACGGTAGTAAGAACATTATTAAAAGCATCCCAACTCCACTTCCTAAGAGCTTTGCCAACTCATAGTTGCTATTAACTGAGTTTGACCAGAGGTTCAGGGTGGGAGACACCTTTCAAGTGTAGACAAAGTTAATAGAAGATGGGTGGATGGACCGCATGTTGAGATATCTGAAGGGGGGGGGCTACTTTGAAGGAGGAGAAGAGGTGATGGTGATCAGTAAAAGCCTATTATCAAAGCCAGCAAAGCTGAGGTGGGTTACAAAAGTGTGGAGGAAATTGGAGAACTAAAGATCATTCACCAGAATTATGTTCAGTCTTTCTCAGAGGTGTCCCCTTTTCCAAGTAAATGCAGGTCCCTTGAAACCCAGGTCAAACAGCCCAGCATGATGGATATTATCACTGGAAGTGGTCATTTTAGAGAGGTTAGGAACCCTACCCAGACTTTTCTGTAGGGGAAGTAATCAATTGAAATCTCTCCCCACCAGCCAAGGGGAAGTCATCTGTTCACTGATCTTATGTAGACAGGCCCAAAGCTCCCTTCTATCATCCTTAGCACAACCTGCATAAATAAAGGAGGCAAAACCTAGATGACCATTAATCAAGAAGGAGAGATGAACAAATTGTTGATGATCCACCAAGATGTTCCAGATGAGTTCCTTTTTACAGAAAATCCAAATTTTGTTATTAGTATTAGCAAAGTGAGAAAAACAAGAGAACTTCTCAATGAGCTTTTAAGGATGTTTATGAACCATAGGTTCAAAGATGGCAATACACCAAAGCTTGTATTTGTAATTGAGACGTAAAATTCTTTTAAGAGAAAGGGGATGAGCAACACCCCTAATGTTCCAACATAGGAGATTAATCATTATGTAGGGGGATTGGAGGGTTGGCTATGATCTAGATCTAGTTCTTCCTCTAGAGGGTTTAGGGGGAGAACCAATCTTCACACTAGTTTGGCCTTCTAACATCATTGGAGCTAACCCTTTTTTAAGTTTCTGCACTTCTGTCACTTGTTTTTTTTCCTTGCTGTGTGAATTTGTCAGTCCTCTTCTAAGGTTTGTTGTATATCAGCAGCATTGATATCTTCATGAGCCTCTGCAAGTTTATTAGTAGTGTGAGTGGGGCACACCACATCCTCACACTCAGGACTGGAAGATACTAAAGTGACTATAATCACCTCATTAATTTCTCTCCTCACTATCATTCTTGGAGACTCAGCTGTTGGGCCAGTGGAAAAGGGAGTAGTACTCAGACCTCCCAAAGGATCCCTAGTGGGAGCATTAGCACAATTCTTTTTTTTTGGGGGGGGGGGGGGGGGCACAAGGGGGTTGGCCCCTTTTTTGGAAGAAGCATCCCCAGTTCCTTTAAGAGTGTTGTAAGAGTTCCTTCTGGTTGGGGAGTGAAGCCTATAAAATCTCTCCATTGTGTGGCCAAACATTTTACAATGCTGACAGTAATAAGGTTTTTGCTCGGAAAGAGTTTCCTGCCAGAAGCCTTCTGTCTCAGATCCTATCCAAACCCTTCTCACTTCTGGAAGGGTAATATCTCTTTCAATCTGGATTCTAGCAAGTGTTGGTCTTGCTTTATTATAAGTAGGGGTGTCTACCTTTAGAGGTGTACCTAAGGCTCTACCAATGTTAAATAAAGCATTCAGGTTAAAGAGGGGGAGAGGAATGCCTGGCAATTTGTAGCAAATGGGGTAACACAGGGGGTTCCTTGCTTGGGTCAAAGCCTGGGGTCCATTTTAAAATTTTCATTGAGGTTCCTGCAATCATAATAGATTGCTTGGCAAACAGCCTAGCATAGTCTTGCTCCACAGAGAGTTGGATTAGAAGATGTCTTCCATCAAGAAGCCCAATTTTCCAGGCCCAAATAAACTTGGGTGAGCAAAGAAGTTTCTTACCAGTTCCATTTTGGGGTGACCCAACTGGAATTTTCCTACAAGAGTGAATTTAACTTCTTCATTGAGGGAGACAATGTCCATATTAGAAAAGAATATGGCAGGTTGCCCATCTTTTGTGCCCAGTGGATGAATGCAAGGGCAAGAACCCTTGCCAGCATCTTGCAATGTGTCTGTGGCTTTGCCCACAACTCCTGCATAGGTGGCCTTTGTCAATTGAGCATCAGTAAAAACATAATGGGTGCAGCCATGAGGGGTAAAACAGGGAGGAAGCCTCAGCCTCCAATGGAACAATAACAAAACAAAAACCAGAGCCCGAGAAAGATTAAACTTGAAAAATAGTCACCAAATAAGTTACCATGCAAAATAGATTCACAGGAAACCACCAATTTGCTCCCCACGCCGCCAGCCAGCTCCAAAGAAACCTAACTCCGCCAGAAACGCTAGTAAAGCTTCTCCAGCTGCAGCTTCTCCAGCTGCCACCCTCTCCATCATCTGTACATTATATATATATACATATACATACATATACATATGTACATATTCACTAAGAATAAAAAAATTCTTTTTCCTTTCTATAAGGGCTACGAGATTCAAAGTAGTCATAACATAAGAAAACAATTTGGTAGAAATATCTAATTTCTTGGTTTTGACCACCTTATATACTATAAGCATACCTAGTATTAGTGAATCCAATTAAGTAATTTAGACCAATTTATTCATATTTCTATGTTCCAATTGAGCATTTTCTTTTTATCATCAAATGAGAATGCTCTCCTTGTAATCAAATCTATGAGAATCAAAATAGCATCTTTTAATTATAAGAACAATAAATCTATCTCAATCAATCCCATTTACCACTTAAATTTCAAGAACAACAAAGGTCTTAGTGAGCAAGTATAGGCATCAGTATAAGCAACTGGATGCTAGACAAAGGTCTTCACAATTTCACTCTTCCTTTCATTCATAAGGTTCTCTCCTAATCAAAGCTCAAAACATAAGACTAGTCCTATCTTCTTCGAAAATACATCTAAAAATGCAGGTGAGAGCCTACAACTTCCAAGGTAGTAACAGTGCAGTGGAACTCTCTCATCATGCCCCTTCCAATTAAATGAGTATATACAAAAGATCTATGAATGATAGTACAGCACTCTAGCCTTTCATATTTTTGTTGCAAAGCTCACAAACCAGGTTAAAGTGATATCCCACACACAAGTGTATGAGTCGGCACAGAGATACATACATATGCACATGCATGCAAATGTAAAAACTATGAGTAGATATGATTCGTTGCTCTAGTTTATGAAACAAATAGGGGTACTTAGCCTCTCAAATTTTTCTGGCAACTATAGACATTATACTACACTATAAAAGAAGGTAAAACCAGCCCGCAATCATTGCTCTATGTTTTCTATCAGAAAATAATATAGGTCAGGCTTAAGGTTTTAATTTTCATTTTTCATATCCATCATATTGAAGCCAAATAGAAACTTGACATAATTATTAAAAATATTGAAGTAGGTAGAATGGACAATTGTTGATAAAGTAGAAAAAAGATCTCCAGCGTGTTTTTCCATCTTCATAACTTATCTCCTTCAACATTTTTTCACTGCCAGTTACTACCTCTAGAATGATATTTTCAAGATGATACAAGATGAATTCTTGTTGAAGTAGAAATTGCCAAAGTAGAAACGAGATCTCCCTTCTGCTTTTTTCATCTTATTCTACCTTTTTCTCCTTTTTCTCCCTTTCAATTATTTTCATATGACAATGAATACTACCAAAAGAACGATATTTTTAGGATGATAAGCTTGGTAAAATAGTAAGCAAGCACGTTTCTCAAAGATATAGAAATGCAAAACTATGAAAGTCCAATAACGCTCCCCAAGAAAAGATGAAGTGGCCACTTAATCACAGAAAATATCAACCCAAAATAGAAGCTCAATGTTACAAATTAGTAATTTCAACAAGAATAAATAGAAACAGCAAAGAAAGCAAGGGGTCCGGCAAAGACCTTCAAAAATAGCCTCTTATCGTGCCCAGTTGCTGCAACCCTTAGGACAGATTCTGCCGCTCCTATTGTATTAGCCAAACACGCAGCAATGCTATTGGAAGTATCCAGAGATAATTGCCATTCAAGGGGATCAACTGGCACCCTTCAAGAAACAAAAAAAAGAAGCTAGACTAATTAGCCATGGGATTGTCTCGGATGTATCAGATGAAAATAATTTCTATAAAAAAAATATGTGAATTAGAACATCAAACTTGCTTTTTACAAGAGAAGAAAAGATGCATGTTCTGTTGAACTTGAAGATAATAATTTAACATCTAATAGGACAATATGGGCCAACCTAGCTTCATTACAATGAAGGACTTTCCATGGCAAGCAACACTGAAGTATTGACTGGGACTGCATAACAGCCACAAGCTGGCAGAGATATGCGACATTGGTTTTTCGTCAAGCAGTGAAAAACAAATGCAGTCATTTCTAATGTCTCTTAGTGTGGCATAAACTCTGATATTAATTTCATACTTAAAATATCTCATGATCATTTGTTTCGAGGTCAACAGAGAATCCTAGGAAGGAAAAAATGAATAAATTTTTCTTAATAGAGGCCACAACAAGTGTTGGGAAGAAAAAAAAATTGATTCACAAGTTTCATAATCTACAACAACCAACCAGACACAGATGGTCATGGCATTTGTTTTCAAGATAATTGCTTATATATCCATCAGTTCAATAATTTTAGCATGTACTGAAAGTTTATTGCACAATTTCTTCATTTGTTCGGATATTTTCTAGCAATTTTAAGATGCAGTCTATACCTACACCAGGAGGCTCCCAAAGCATTTGCTAGGCCAAACCAAAGACAAGGCTATACTGGTTCAGTAAATTAAAGGTTAACTACATTGTGCTAACTAAAACTTCAAGACTTATGGATAGACATGAGGCTGCATACAAAATTTACTGAAAGGAAACCTTAAAAAGCCACAAAAAAAAAAAGGAAAAAACTATAAAATCTCCATCCATTAGATTATAAACGGACAACCTTTATCCCAAAAAACCATTAAACTCTTAATAGTCTGTTAGCCAAGACTTTTTTAAGCCAACATCTCTTGTAACTACTTCTTGTTAAGAGTTTGTCTAGTCCTCTTCGCTTCATTCTCTTCACTTCATCCAAATTTAAAGGTCTCCAAAAACTCTCTTATTTTTTAAATCAATTAGGTAGGCACAACTTATCTTGACTTCACAAAAAGTAGCTTAAACATGATAATTGATTCAAAATTTTTCCGATTAAGAACTAAAATGTATTGAACAAAGTGGTATAGTATTGGATAACTATTTGAAAACGAGATTACTGAGGAAACAATAATTAGACTTCATTTCCAAATATGAATGATTAGTGTCAAGCTTACAGCAAGTAATCGATACAAATATCATACAACAAAAGCACATCTTTTATAACATAATTTAAACAGTTCTACACATCTTTTATAACATAATTTAAACAGTTCTACCGCTGGATTGTTACTAACTCTTTTCATCTCAGCGGTACACATATGAGTTTTCAGAATACTCTGTTATATATATATATATATATATATATATATATATATATATATATATATATATGAATCAGGTACCTCTGATCTAAATGAAGGATTGGTATCTGTGGATATTTCAGAATCTGCAACTCCTTCCTTCAAATTCATAATGGCAAACATTAAATCAATTGTAACCATCTCATTATCCATTGACAACCATCATCTCTGGAGGTCCAAATGTATAAGACCATAAATCCAATGGGTCTTTAGGATTCATTGGTGGATCTCAGTAAATGTATTTGGATCAATAATTCACACCTGCTTGCAATAAATGGATGTTAATCGATTAAAATTTCGAAGCGGCCATGTTCTCTACAATTTCAGCAAAAACATTGCCACATGTGCCGAGTCTAGATAGCTACTTCGAGTTTGGAAAACCCTTGAAAAGCATGAGTAAGCAACCAACATATCCAGGTAACTCAGCTTAAGAATGAATTACACAATGTTTCAATGGGAAATCAAATCATGACCCAATACTTAACACAAATAAAAAGCACTGTAGACAACATTTCAGCTGCAGGAGCTTACATTGATGTTAAATACATCACTCTATATACACTTAGAGGGGTTACCTGTAGTTTATAAGGCTTTCAAAACAATGATCAAAAGTCAACTCACCCCTACTGATTTGGAAGTACTATACTCCTTGCTTTATAGTGAGTATTTCAATATTTCCACTGATCTCAACACTGAATCCAAGCAAGCTGGTCCTCAATTAGCTCTATGTTCTCAAAGAAGCAAAAGAAAATTCAATTTCATTAGAGGAAAAGGTGGCAAAAATAATTCTTCTCCTCGATCTTCTCGAAATTATCCATAAACTAAGAAAGCCAAATCATGCCAATTGACCTCATGTCAAATTTGCAAGAAGTCGGTCGCATGGCTCCTCAATGTTGGCATCACTTAAATTTCAACTATCAATCTATCAAACCACCCAATAACACAACATTAGTGGCCACATCTTCCACAAAAATGTTACCTTGATACGAAAACCACAACTCACCTCACAACAGATCAAGATCAACAGCAGCAAGTTGAATCCTATCAAGGCACAGATCAAGTGTTTGTTGGAAATGGAAACACTGTCTGCATACTGAAATCCGGACAAGGCATCCTTCCAACACCTAATCGTAAGCTTATGCTATCCAAATTGCTTCACACACCTCTAATATCGCACAACTTAATCGTCATTTCTCTACTAGTCACCGATAACAACTATCTTATTAATTGTTATGCTGATGGATACCAAATCAAGGATCGAGCAACTCAACAAACTCTTCTACAAGGTCCATGTCATGAAGGTCTCTACTATCTTCATTCATTTCAGCAAGCCTTGGTCTCCACCACCAATACAGATCATCTATGGCAACAACGTTTGGGTCATGCAAATTCGCAAGCACTAGTTGTCATCTCCATGCAGCAGCCTGCTATCAATATTTCCAACAATTTTCCTCCTGTTTCCTGTACTATAGCTAAACATCGTCATTTGCTCTTCATTTCTACAAGTAAAAATGCATCTATTCCTCTCGAACTTATACATTCAGAAGTGTGGGGACTCTCCCCAACTCCATTTATTCAAAGCTATGATTACTATGTGTTATTTGTTGATGACTCAACATGATTCTCATGGATTTACCCAATGATTCATAAAGAAGAAGTTCTCTCTGACTATTAAATTTAAACTTGAATTAAAACTTAGCAGAAATGTCAAGGTTCTACCAACTGATGGACGGAGGGAATATAAAAACTCCCAATATACTACATTTCTCAACTCTCATGGCATAATATATCAAACTACAAGCCCATACACACTTGAACAAAATGTAATTGCTCAAAGAAAACATCACCACATCCTAGAAACTACACGAGCTCTTCTAGCTGATTCCCAACTACCATCATCACTATGGCTGGAAACTGTGATAACTGATGTATACCTTATCAATAGCCTTCTATCTAGAACTACAACAGTCCAATCCCCATATCAACTTCTATTTGGTACAAACCAGATCACAGCCATGCCATCTCACAGAGTGTATGGTTGTGAGTTTATCCATGGCTGCCACCCTGCAAAAGAAACAAACTGCAGCACAGATCAGTTCCCTGCATATTTCTGGGCTATCCTGAACATACTAAAGGCTACGAGTGTTTCAGATCCATCACAGACAAACTTGTTATATCAAAACATGTAGTTTTTAATGAAAAGATATTACCTTAGAAACAATTAGCCTCTCAACCTATTTCATCCTCATCTTCAATCTACACTCCTCCAATTACACTTCTACCCACAACAATTTCATGCACATCATCATTAAATTCTGCCCCATCGCAGCCAACTACTCATCGACCTCCACCACAACCAAACAACCCATCTCTACTTCAGAACAACCCAGAGTAACTCAACCCATCATACCAAGTAAACATTTGTTTAATTTAATGCATTTACAGCAACCTGAAATAAAACCATCTATCTATAAACATGTTGTCAAACATCCTCAGCGGTCGAAAGCCATGAAGCTTGAATTCCAAGCTCTAAAGTCTCAGCATACCTGGATTTTGGTTCCCCAGCCACTGAACAGCCAATACAAGGAGCAAATAGACCTATCAAATCTAACATCAAGATGGCTCGGTGGCTAGATAAAGCCCGACTTGTGGCTCAAGGCTACCAATAGGAATTTAGCATAAACTATACAGACACTTTCAGTCCAATGGTCAAGCTACCTAACATCAGGCTTCTTCTAGTTGTTTTACTTCATCATAACTGGTCAGTTCTTCAAAAGGATGTCTCCAATCCCTTTGTCCATTGGCAGCTTCAAAAAACTGTAGGGACTAGGTTGTATTGATCCTCAACATTTTAATCATGTATGCTTACTGCAAAAGTCCATTTATGGTCTTAAACAAGCACCATGCCAATGGTTTAACACATTCACCATCAACAAATCAAATTTGGATTCAAACGCAACCAAGACAATACCTCTCTACTTATATACAAACACAACTCCACTTTTATCTACCTTCTAATTTATGTAGATGACATCCTACTGACTCAAAACAACTCTACGACTCTTCAAATCTCCTCCATGATCTCCACAAACCCTTTTCTATGAAAATTTTGAGACCAGTCTCAACATTCTTGGGCATACATGTACAACACACCTCATATGGATTTTACCTTTATCAAACATCCTATACCAAGGAAATTCTCCACATAGCGGATATGATAGATTGTAAGCCTTTAAACAATCTCATTTCCCACTCCAACACATTATTGAAATCCACCAAACAATTTTCCAAACCTACTCTCTACAAACAACTATTTAACTTTTTAAAGTATTTAACCAGCACACACCGGACATTGCATTTTCTGTAAACATTCTTTCTCAAAATCTACATCAGCCAATCAATCTACATCAACAAAACCTAAAAAGACTCCTTTTATATATTAAAGGAACACTTGACATGGGGCTCCCATTATCAGCAGGATCACTCACTCTCCACACTTAATTCAAATTCAAGCCGAGTCATCGATTCAAGCAACAGACTATCAATTACAAGTTACTGCTCCTTCATTGGTCCAAATCTGCTCTCCTGGCATGTGAAGAAACAACCTCTAGTGCCTTAACCATCCACAGAAGCTGAGAGCCGAGTTATTTCCTCGATAGCAATTGATGTCATATTTTTGAGAAGGCTTTTGCGAACTTCCAAATCTCTACTGAACAACCCACTATAATTCACTGCAATAATACATCGGCCATGGCGACTGTGCATAATCCTTCATTCCATGCTCAAGCAAATCATATAGAGAGATTAGCACTTCATAAGGGAGCACATACGCTCAAATGAGCTTGTCATAGCTTACATTCCTATAGATGAACAAATACAAGATATCGTTACTAAACCTTTACCTACACCATGTTTTCATAAGCTTAGCAACAAGCTTACTCTTCGTAATCGAGAAGTCAGCTTGATGGGGGACAGATAGAAGATATCTTTACTAAATCTCTACGTAAACCACGTTTTCATAAGCTTAGCAACAAGCTTACTCTTCATAACTGAGAAGTCAGCTTGACGGGGGATGATACAAATATCATCCGGTAAAATCACATCTTCATTAACCGTATACAGACAATTCAATCGTTGGAATGTAAAGAATTCTCCTCATCTCATTCATACGTATATGAGTCTCTAGAATACTCTGCTATGCCTATATATATCTATTGCATTCATCATACATATATTCAAGAATGTAATCCTTTACGGAAATAGATATTTTTGTATTTCTCTTCCTTCTTTTCTATATTTCTACAGGTTCAGATTCTTACAATAATATCATCTTGTACAATACCAATTTATAGTGTTATTAGATTGTGCATGTTATGGCACCCTAAGATGATCAATAATAAATGCATTTATTTCTAAGAAAAAAAAAAAAGAGAATTACGAGATTGAGTAAAGCCATGATGAATCTCCACTTTAGGGAGCCATTTTGTTTGCTAAAAAAAGAATATAATGTAAAATTAATGCAATGTAACTCAAATGTAGCGTACTTTGAATATTTTAGAATTGATTGGTTTGATGTAAAATATATGTAGAAGATTAATTATTTTATTTAGTTTGAAGTAAACTTAATTTAATGGAAAACCCGAAGGGGAATGCTAGTTAGCAGTAGCAGCAGGTGTCGTCGTATGTTAGTGGTGGTGGACGATGGTTGTGGTCGCCGGAAACAACGATGGTAGGAGGTGCTTGGCATTAAGTGGTGTATAAAGAGTGAGTTCCAAATACATAAAAATTTTATAATGTATTTTTTTCATTCAACCAAACACCGAGAATTTGAAAACCCTGATATTTGTTATGGAGCATCGTGATAATGCAAGCAATAAAATGACCCTTTAATTTAAAGAAATGTAGTGACTCATAGAAGAAAGACATCCAAATTTATATTGATGCAAAAAATATATATATAATAAGAAATAGGTTTTTTTTTCGAGAAGACCCGATGCATCAAATGATAAGGGATATAAAGTATAAAAAGTAATGTAATGGTTATGGATTCCCTGATGACAATGAAATCAAAACAGATGACAACGTGAAGTTAGAAGTTTGAATCTCAAACAATAGAAGATTTGCCTAAATATTTGACAATATGTAATAGTTGATCTACGAGAATCATTAATAAAGCACATTATTCATACATGACTAAACATATGTACATGGATTTCTTGCAAGAGACCTTTTAACCTCACATGAAAGCACCATTACGCATGATAACATGTTTTAAACTGATTTAAATTCAATAAACTTTATTTGAAATCATTTTATCTGTGAAAAGTATAACACTAGACTTCAATTTAAAGGGAACATGGACATTAAGATCATTATCTCCATTATTGTTGTCATTTGGTTTAACCCAACTACATAAGATGATCTTATGAATCCTTAGTTTTGATTCGTTTAAGCTTAGTGCAACTGGAGGTGTTAAAATCACTTTGCAACTTTTTTTTGGCACAAATTCTATATGTATTACCTTTTTTCTGCCATTTGTTCTTCCTAATCCTTCTATATTAATGTTATCAAATGATAATATTAATGCGTCTTTTAAACTCCATATAATATGTTGAAACTGATTTTTTATATTTTTCACAATCTTTTGTCATCCCATATAATCATTTCACAATACATCATTTGTGACTGTTTTGTTATAAATTGTTTCTCAATCAACACTTCCTTATTTTATCAAATATTAGTCTTAGCATTCTCTATCATTCTCCACATAACCATAGCATTAGTAGTGACTTCTTTAGCAATCAGCACACAAATCAACGTAGCATAGTTGGCATTGGAGTTTATTAAATCCAACATAAACTCTCCACGATATTCACTTGTTACAAATTAAGCTTGGGGTAGTTCTTAATTTTAGCTACCTGGAATTAACTCTATAAATCGTATCCCCATCTATATTTACATTGTTAAGAAAAAAAAAAATCTAAGATGCTCATATTTATCACATTTAAGTTATCACCAGATATGTACAAGATTTACTCATTTAATAATCTCAAACACATAAAAAATGAATTTCATAAATCCAACCCTTGGTCAACCTCTCTTATAGCCTCTTATCTTCTAATTTTTCCTCCATTTTCCGAATTTATCCTTAGCCCTCAAAGGTGTAATCAATCAAATTTGATATCCACAAGTAGAGTTCACCAAGTTGTACAATTAAATTTTTTGTTCTAACCGTTCTTTGAAATGAAAAATATTGTCTAGCTATTAAAAATGGTTTATATCACGGTTTTTCTGTCATTTTACTTAAGTCTAAAAACGACATGAGGCAGCCTTGAACTAAAGCTTGCACCTTAAAATGGGCCGGTACTAATACTTAGCATTGAGCGTAGATTTGCTAGTGTTGACACTGCAACAATACTTATAAGAAGTCAATACTAGATAAAACTATGCACAATACCAAGTACTAGAGTAAGATTTTTTTCAAAGAAGCTAAGTTCTATCACAGAATGTCCATCAAATTGAACATCTGCAGCAGGGATAGGGATTCTCAAATATTAACCCACGTAATAGAGACACTTTACTTTTACCATAAACTAAAATTAAACGCACAAAAAATTAAAGATGAAAAAGTCAAGTTGCTTATAACAAACACAGCCTTTTATCAACTAACCAAAATTCCAAAGTATTATTGAAGTATAACCGAAGACGTAAATCGAAGAAGAGCAGACAGATTATAGTTTCTATGAGCGCTCACGAGATATTCATCTGACGGAAGAGCATGCCCAGGATGGCGAGAGAGCAGAGGAGCACGATAAGGACATCGGAGATGAGCGAAAGGAGGCTTGAGTCCCGGTACGCGCAGTGGTAGTATACGAGGCTTCCGCATAAGAGCATTACAGCCGGCCGGCCTAGCTCCAATTTACCCTCCGAAACCGCCGCAACCTCCTCCATCTCTCTCTCTCTAGCCCGTCAAAAGACCAATACTTTTTTGTGCTCTTAGGTCGATAAAATTGAACTGAGGTAGAAAAAAAAATTTGGAGAACATTTATACCCATTTGAGAATATAAGATCTGGGTTGTACATGCTTACTAAGCAATTCTTAAATATTTTTATGTATAATATCTAAATTTTGATCTTTGGATATATAATACTCAAATATTTAACATCACATTTAAGAAATTGTTCTTATTTTTTAAAAGTAAAATTCACTTTTTCAAAGATATGTTTATTACATTAAAATGTTACAAATTTTAATATTAAATGTTAAATGTTAGGTAAATACATAACACTTTTAGTGTGTAAATTTTCCTAAAATTTAGTTAAAATTTCTCCCTGAAAGCCATATATATAAATTTTTTTTAGAATAATTTTAACTTTATATGCTATACAATAGTAAAGATTTGAAAAAAAAAATGTCTGATAATTATTTTGATGAATAGTATCCAAAAAGTTTTTTTTGGGTCAAACAATACTGTCATTTAGTAAATAGAATAAGTCTTTTATTGAATGACTACTCAATCTTTTCATCAAAAGTACATTTTAATTCTTTTTCTTCTCACAACTTT
>NEWO01000366.1:69322-89285 GCA_003013225.1 Phalaenopsis aphrodite | reverse complement strand
CAATGTGAAGATCATTTTAAGGAAGATTCAAACTATGTTTGAGAAAGTGTTGAAATGTTGGACACGATAGAAAAAGATAAATCATTTTGTACATCAATAGACAAACCTTCTGAACTTGAGTTGAAGTTACTTCCCGATCATTTAAAATATGCCTTTTTAGGTGATTCCTCTACTTTACCAGTTATAATTTCCTTAAAGTTAATGTTGGAAGAAAAGAAAGATTGATGAAAATTTTGAAAAAATTTAAGAAAGTCTTTTGATGGACAATTGCTGATATTAAAGGAATCAGTCCTTCAATTTGTATGCATAGAATTCATATGGAAGAGAACTACAAACCCAGAGCTGATCCTTAAAGGAGATTGAATCCTATTATAAAAGAAGTTGTAAAGAAAGAAAATTTGAAGTGGTTAGATGCTGGAATTATCTACCCTATTTCAGATAGTGCATGGGTTAGGCCAATTCACTGCGTTCCAAAGAAAAGGAGGGGTAATTGTGACTATTAATGAACATAATGAATTAATACCTACTAGAAAAGTCACAGGGTGGTAAATATGCATTGATTATAGAAAATTAAATCTTGCCACTAGGAAAGATCATTTTCGACTATCCTTTTTAGATTAGATGCTGGATAAACTAGCTGGGCATAAATAGTTTTGTTTTTTGGATGGATATGCTTGTTATCACAAAATACAAATAACTCCTAAGGATAAAGATAAAATAAATTTTATCAATCTTATGGTACATTTGCTTTTAGAAGAATGCCCTTTGGCTTATGTAATGCCCTTGCTACATTTCAAAGATGCATGATGACAATTTTTTGTGATTTAATTGAAAAAGGGTTATAAGTCTTTATGGATGATTTTTCAGTGTTTGGAACTTTATTTGACTCAGTTTTAGAACTTTTATTAAAAGTTCTTAAGCATTATGAAGAAACAAATTCAGTCCTTAATTGGGAAAAATACCCATTTATGGTAGATGGAGGAATTGTTTTAGGACATAAAATATCTGAAAATGGTATGGAAGTAGATCCTGCTAAAATTCAAGTGATTGGTAATTTACCTTATCCAACAAATGTAAGGGAAATTAGGAGTTTGTTAGGGCATGCTAGATTCTACAGACGATATATTAAAGAATTTTCAAAAATTGCTAAGCCTTTATGCCATTTACTGGAGAAAGATGTAATTTTCAATTTTGATGAAAAGTGCCTAAAAGCTTTTGAGTTATTAAAATAAAAATTAGTCACCACACCAGTTATAGTTTCACCAAATTAGGGAAAACCTTTTGAACTGATGTGTGATGTTAGTGATTATGCTATTGGAGTTGTTTTAAGACAAAGATATGATAAAATTTCCAAAGTAATTTACTATGCTATAAAACTCTGAATGAAACCCAAATTAATTATACAACAACTGAAAAAGTATTATTAGCAATAGTATATGCCTTTGATAAATTTAGATCATATTTAATTGAACTCATTGCGTAGTGCATACAAATCATTCTGCTATTAAATACTTAATGAAAAAGAAGGATGTTAAACCAGGACTTATAAGATGGATTCTTCTTTTGCAAGAGTCTGATTTTATAATAGTAGATATGCAGTGGACTGAAAATGAAATTGCTGATCATTTGTCCAGACTAGAGTTAAAAAAACCACTCTGTTTTGAAAAATAAATTAATGAACAATTTCTAAATGAAAAATTGTTCAGTATTAATGAGTGGCGTGTTCTGTGGTATGCCGCATTGTAAACTTTCTTGTTAGTGATATTTTACCCTATGGAATGACATACCAATAAAAGAGGAAATTTATTTCTGAAGCTAAAACTTATTTTTGGGATGACACATTTTTATATAAACAAGAAAAGGATCTGATTATTCAAAGATTTGTACCTTTAAAAAAAGACTTATGAAATAATCCAAAATATCATAATTTGATTTTGGGGGACATTTTGGTGTTGATAAAATAACATACAAAATTTTACAATATTGATTCTATTGGCTTACTATCTTTAGATATATTAATGCTTATAATAAAACTTGTGATAGATGTCAATGAGTAGGCAATATTTTTAGAAGAAATGAGATGCCCCTCAATTATATGCTAGAAATTGAAATATTTGATGTTTGGGGATTAGATTTCATTGGACCATTTTTACCATCTTTTAGAAATTTATATACAATGTTAGCAGTGGACTATGTATTCAAATGGATAGAAGTTGTTGCTTTACCTTGATGGGATGCTCAAAGTGTTGCAAAATTTTTGAAAATGAATGTATTTTGTAGATTTGGGATGCCGAGTGTGATCATAACTGATGGAGGAAGTCATTTCAGAAATTCCATAATGGAGAAATTGTTAAATAAATATCATATAAACCATAGAATTGCTACTACTTATCATCCTCAAACAAGAGAATTGAGTGAATTATCCTATCGGGAAATAAAAAGAACTATGAAGAAGTCTGTAAATCAAACAAAATGGATTGGTCACTCAAACTTGACTATGCTTTGTGGGCTTATAGGACTGCATACAAAACTCCTATAGGAATGTCCCCATATAAGCTATAATTTGGGAAAGCCTATCACTTACCAGTTAAAGTTGAGCATAAAGCATATTGAGTGATTAAAGAGTTCAATTATAATTTGAAAGATGCTGGTGAGAAAAGATTATGACAATTAAATGAGATTGAAGAGATAAAGAATGAATCTTATGAGAGTGCTAATATTTACAAAGAAAAGATGAAGATGTGGGATGGTCGAAGGATTCTTACTAAAAATTTTCAGTCAGGGCAACATGTTTTGCTATATAATGCAAGTTTTAGATTATTTTCTGGCAAACTAAAGTCCAGGTGGATGGGCCCATTTGTTGTGATGAAGGTTTATCCTTATGGAGCTGTGGATATCAGAGATCTGAAACTGAGAAAGTATTTAAAGTGATTGGTCATAGACTGAAACCTTATTTTGTAGGGGATCAACATAAATTTAATGATCGAATGATGTTGGGTCAACCAGAATAAGCACTTGTTACGTCGGGCTGATGACGTAAAACCAAGCGCTTTGTGAGAGATAACCCACAATTATCACTGTGCTTTACTTTAAATGTTGTTTGTGTGTGATTAAGAAAATTTGGGGTAATATTTTTGAAATTATTATGTGTTAGTATTGATTTTAAGACTTTATTTAGTGATTTAGACATGCTAAAATGAGTATTTGGACGTTAAGTTGATTAATGCAAAATTGAGCACTGACGCTTAAGCGCCAATCTTCGGCGCTTAAGCGCGAAAGTTAAAAACCATGTGCGGAATTCAATTTCTAGAAGTTTTAGCTACCAATTGGTTGACTAAAACATGTCATGGAAGTTTTAGGACGTGCTTAAAAGTTATTAGAGGGATTTAGGCCTATAAATATAATGGTTTTGTGATGGAACTTCAACTAAAAAATATTTTCAGCCCTAAAGTCTAAGAGAAAGAAAGATTTAGATAAAATGTTTTCATGGGAGATGGATTTGAAGAAAAAGGAAGATGTCATGAGGAAGAAATTCATTAGTCAAAGTGCACAAGAGATGTATAATGGTTTCGTAGCCGTTAGTATTGAAGGAATAGCGGAAATGATCAACAAAATTAAGGCTAGCATGAATTTACTTGAGACAAAGGTAAATGAAGTTAATGTTCATCTAGAGCATATTGGATGAAAATTAAGAATGCAATTTAGCCATATTAGTCATATAGAAGAATTGGATAAGAAGATGTATCTTAAGCTAAAATGGATTGAAGAAGATTGTATCAAAGCTCGTCACCACCATCCGTTTTAACAACTTTATGTTCTAAATGTCCAAGGAGTGTCCAAGGAGAGACTAATGAAAGACAGAAATTATCCCAAAAAACAAAGAATGGAATTATTTTTAGTGTTAGATTTTTTTGTTAGGAGTCATTGTTTTTATGTGTTAGTGTTAAATCTTGTTTTTAGTATTTATGTCTTTTATGTGTTTAATTCAGTATGTTTGTTTAGTGTTTGTGTTAAGGAAACTTTTCTCATTCGAGACTATTTGGAGTGAGAATTAAGTGTTTCATGTACTTGTACTAGTTCGTAAATGAATATAAGTGTTTGTTTGTGTGAAAATTTGTGTTATTTTAGCCTCAAATTGAATTAGTTATATTAGAGAATTTTTAGAAAGAGGAGAGTTAAGGGAGAGTAAAATATTCATTGAAGTGTTATAAGACCATTTACAGGTGGTTACTTAGGCTAATAGTGCATTTTACATAAGTTCAAAAAAATCAAAAATAGTGCACTGGCGCCTAAGTGTCACTTTCTCGTGCTTAAGCACGATTTAACCCGAGAGGCGGGAGCCTAAACACCACTTTTTCACGCTTAAGCGCCTGTTCACAAAAATCGGTTTGCGAACAGTTGAAGGTGAAAAATAACCCCAAAAATCACCATTTTTAATCTCACCGTCATCTTCTTCCTCTCGAGTTTGCGATTTTGAAGTCTAGGACAAACCTTTTCATGGAGATTTCTTGGTGGATTTGAGCCAAATTTGCTAGATTTGGATTTCATAAGGCAAATGTATCACTTTTATGTAAATAATTTAGATTTTCACCATGTATTTTGAGTACATTTAGAAAAAATTGGAAATCACTATTCATGGTGAAAAATGAGGAAAAATCTATGGAAATTGCATAGAAAGTGTACTTTATGCTTATAGGAGTTAAGTGTAGTAGATAAGACTTAAATTTTAAAGTTATTGTGGAATTTTGTGAAATTTGTAGAATGGCCCCAAGAATGAAGAGGAGTAAGGGAAAGACCTACTTTGATTTAAGCAAGTTTGTGAGTTTGAAAGCTTAGGATAAATATAGTGACACTCTATAGTCACGAAAGTTAATTCCTGAGCGTTGTTTAAAAAATCCAAGTGGATCCGTAGAAAATTCAATCGTTCACTGAAAAATGAGAATGATTCTGTTGTTTTTCTGTTGTGGCTGTTATTTTTGTGGTTCAGAAGTTATGCAAACCTCCTTGAGGCAGAAGAGGATCGAGTCAAGGTTAGAGGAAAATTGGAACCTTTTTCACCGAAGGTAATCAATATGTTGTACCATTTGCCACCTGATACTTTGTCTTTTTATGCAAACTATAGTCTGCTGAGATGAAATTGGATGAGATTATATCATATTTGACTGTTGCAAGTTGACTCTAGAAAATTACAAATGAGAAGAGAGATATCTTTTCCACTTCAAAGTTAAGTGCACCATCGAAGGCGTGGCACTACTTTATTTCAGCTTGTCTATTAACGACGAATCATCTCAGTAAAGTTACGAGTAAGAGAAACATGAAAATGGTGCAAAAGTGTTTTGACGCCTAAGCACTAGATTTGGCGTTTAAGTGCCAGTAAAACAGAGAAGGCCTTGCCTAAGTTCCAGAGGCTCTATGCTTACATGCCAAAGATGATTATTTGACAGTTTAATTCATTTTATCGAATTTTGAAGGGACATTTAAGGCACCTATTGGCTAAAAAGGGTGGTTATGACCACTAGAAATGAAAATATGATTAAAAGACTTGTGAAAGGAGGAATCCTTTGGAGAATACATCAAATTGGGACATATTTTGAAGAGTTAACAATGCACCTTTTGGAAATTTATAAAGAAGGAAGTTGAGACTTTTAGAAGTGGTCTTGAAAAGGGGGAGTCTTGAGAAGTTCGTGGAGGAACGTTTGGAGAGATTTTTAGGACCACAAATTTACTTTATTCTTTTTGTTTTTAGTTTTATTGTGAGAGTTAGGAGTGTTGTAAAAGAGAAGAGATTCAAAGGAACTTCAAGTGTCTAGTGGAGGATTTGAGATAAGTTTTTATCTTTGTTTTTGAACTACTTTTGGTTTTAATTGAGACTTCTTGTTGGTTTGACAAAGATTTCTACTTTTAAACTAAGTGTGATTTTATTTTCTCCATGGATTTTGAGTAGTTTTGTTTATCTTTCTCCTTAAAATGATAAGTAATTAAAGTTTTGGATGGAAGTTGTGGATAGTATTAGTCTTTAATGTTGCAAGAAGTTGTGATGATTTAATGCCATGCACTTCATTTACTTCTTGATTTGGCCTATCTAGATGTTAAAATTTTTTGTGAGAACATGTAAGAACCGGGCTGATATTGTCTCAGTTAACAATTGGAAAGAATCGCATGAGGTTGTATGAATGAGAATGTAATTCATATGATTATGTGCATATAAATAGGGAAATATTCTTTGAAGGGTGTAAAGTTAGAGGACTTTAAAGTGACAGGTTAAAACCCCCAACTTGGTTTATTATTTTAGGTTCTGATACGAGTTGTTAGCCCTTAGGTGGAGGGAACCAAGGAAACTCTAGAGTTAGAGCTAGTATCTTCTCTGCCTAGTCGGTCTTCAGAACTAATTAAACTTTAAATTAGTTAATGTTCTTTATAGTATCTCTTGTAAGGGTAAAGAATAATATTGCTTCTATTTGGCACAACAAAATTTGCATACTTCTACAAGAGAAATCCTATACCGATTACTTATTCATGATAAGGACAAATATATTTTCATATTAAGTACTTTTCTTTACATAAACTCTAGTTATCTTTAGAGGTTGTTACTGTTTTTGTCAAAATATCAAAAATACCAAAACGATTTGAATTTAAATTACTATAAAAATATCTATAGTTTAAGTAATTGTCTTTTTGAAATAGAAAGTTTGTTGTTCAATAGTGCATATTGTGAATTTTGTTATGGGTTTGATATTATGATCTCAATCAAAAAGTCTTATATCACTTGATAACGATACATATACTTTTGTAGTATCCCACTATATATATATATATATATATACACACATATATATATATATATAAATTAAAAATTAATTCTTATTTTCTCCAGGATCAAGTTTTTGTTACTGTTGCAAAGGAAACATAAGTGAAAATATCATCAAAGACATTGTCATACTGTTGCATATAAACAGTTGAGATTTGGCCGCAACATGCATTACTTGTCAAACCAATTAAGACAACATAAGCAATGAAAACAATGGATATAAGTCAACATAAGTATCTTGTGACAATAGAGATTAGTCTTCCATAACCCAGAGAAACCGTGTAAACAAGATGGAAAGTGTGTCCATATACTTGAAGCCCACTTTGGCATCAAGTAAAACCCAGTGATGTCAACATTATGAAGGTATAGGACCCAACCAGTTAAATGCATAGTAGTGCACAACTAAAACAAACTAGGGCAAAAAAAATGTCCAACAACCATCCAAACAAGAGAGAGCAATATGAGGCAGTAAGATCCAAAAATAGAAGCAAAATTCCCATAGCACAAACAAATAAGAACAATAAATATTTTAATGACAGTTGCACCACTAATATCCTGATCCAATAAGAAATCCCAGCTAGGTAATACCTAATTCAGAGTAGTGTCCAACAAACTAATCCTGGACCAAAACAACCTTCCAGCATCCTTTCAAAAAGCCAATAAAAAATCAGAGGTTTCCAAATCAGCTCCACTAAAATCAATTTTCAGCAAAAAGAAAGTGAACCAGCAGAGGGCAAATCCAGGCAGTGATGGCCTAAAATAGAAATAGAAAGCCCAAAGAAGTAACAATTAAGAACACTAGAATTATAAGTGACTACAACAGTATAATTAACCAAGCCAAAAGAGTAAACCAAGCTGAGCAAAACCAACTTTATCCTAGTATCCAGCAAAAACTGCATGGGCCAACACAAGCATCCATCATCCTTCCAAAAGTCAAAGCAAATTTCTAGACCAGCTAACCAAAAGAAGCCACAATTAACCCAAAACAGAGAACCAAAATCAAAAAAATGAGGAAGTAGAAGTAAAAATAGGTAAAGGGTTTCCTGTTAAACACCCCAAAAATCCTGGCCAAATAAAAGTTCTAACAACAATAACCGGGTAGCATAGCTTGCATCAAAAAAACATCCTAGCAACTATCCAAGAAACAGAGAAAATTGCATTCCAGGAAAGCCAAAAATAGCCCCTTTAAGCTCAAATAGAAACCAAAATAAAGGGGAAGCATATTTAAAATCTTACATAAGGGGTTTCTAAATCACTTTTAATTAGAGTGTGCAACAAAGGGGGAGGAGTATCCCCAATAATAGCACTTTGCACTCTCCATTTAGCTTCCCCTCTCTATAAGTAAATGAATAAAGCATATTTAGGTGTTGCCTCTCTATAAATGCCAAATCCTTCTCAACAATGATATGATATACCAAGGAGGTTTGAGCTTAGCTGATAACATATTAAACAGTGCTTCAGAATCAGTTTCCAGCACAATACCATTTTAATTGAGAGAGGCAACAGTTTGAAGTGCAACAAGCACTGCATTAGTCTCTGCCTCTAGAGAAGAATTAGCAATATAAGGGGAAGAAAAATAAGAAATGCACTTACCATAATCATCTGGAATCAGCCCTCCTATACCCGTATAGGCATTGGAGTAACTCCCATCAAATATTAACTTTAAACCAGCTGTGGGGGAGGGGGAGGGGAGGTGGTGCCCATTTAATAAAAATGGGTTTCCTACCCCTACGCATTGTAGAAGAGGTAGTCTGACCATTAGAAGACTTCCAAGCCTTTTTAAAATAAGCCACAGCTAAAATAGATATGGTAGAGAGAGTGTGACATGATGTTTCATATTTTTGACTATTCATAGCCATCCAGATGAACCATAAGACAATAATAGGAAAATAAAAGTGCTTATTAAAGGAAGGATCAAAATCCTTCCAAATCCCAATAGCAGATTTAAGAGTCAAATTTGAGGGCCAAATAATACCAAAGTAGTACCCAATACGTTGCCAAACATCTTTAGCAAAGCGATAATAAAAAAACAAGTGATTAAATATTTCGACATCCTTTTTACAATTATAACAATAAGAGGCAAGTTTCAACCCTTTAAGTTTAAGTATATCATCAAGAGAAAGTAGATTATGAAAATATCTCCAAAGGAAAAAGGATATAGAAGGGGAAATAAATTTATTCCAAGTGTAAACATGCCATTTCCAAGGAGTAAAAGAGTGCATTCTTAAGTAAAGCAGTTTAGTAATAGATGTTCTAGTTTGATGCTTCCAGATTGGAATATCCTTATCTTGAGCATGAATAGGAATAATGTCAATGGCAGGAGCTAATTCACCAACTAATGAATTCAACATTGCTAAATTCCAAACACCATCAATCCAGTAATCAAAGATAACCATGAAGCCCAAGCATGAGTGTTAGAGGGAGCATCTTTGTCAAAATAAATGGAGCACTTAGCCAAGTTGAACATCATACTTGAAATGTTTTGGAAATCTTTTAACAAAGACATGATAAATTTGATAGCATGTTTGCTAGCATTTAAAAACAATATAGCATCATCAGCATAAGCAAGGTGACTTACCACAATTTTTGATTTATGAGAGAATTGAATATAAGAATGCTCATATTGCAGCTTATTAATAAGCCTAGATAGGTAATCAAAAGTAATAATGAAAATTATGGGAGAAAGGGTGGTCTCCTTATTTAATGCCCCTGTTAGCAGAAAAGAAACCATGAGCTTTACCATTAACCATCACACTATAGCTATTATTAGAGATCCAACTCTTAATTAGAGAGAAAAAATCCTATTGAAAGCCTTTTGCCTGCAATATTAACAACAAAGTCCCATCTAATAGTATCAAAAGCTTTCTCAATGTCCAATTTAAGGACCATGTTTCCCCCTGAACTTTTTGTCCAAATCTTCAATCATCTCTTGTGCTAAAAGGATATTATCAGTAATATCCCTACTCTTAATGAAAGCAGACTGCTGAGCAGCAATTATATGAGTATGGTGAGTTGCAACATAACTTTACATGTCATAGTAGTGAGAGATAGGGGACCAAAATTATCTTAGAAAATCTTATCATGACCTTTTGGAATGAGCACAATCAAAGTAGAGGTGAAATATTTACCAGGACTATCTCTAAGGAAGAAGCTTTGTATGGTAAGAATAACCTTCTTTTTAATAACCTTCCAAGAATAGATGTATAAAGCTGAAGAAAAACCATTAAGGCCAGGAGCTTTATTAGGGCAAATAGATTTAAAGGCATTCAGGATTTCCTGCTCATCAGGAGGATATGTCAAAATGAGATTATTAATATAGTTATAATCATCCAGAAAGTGAGTGGAGTCAACATACATATTGTGAGTAGAGGTATGAAAATGCTCAGTGAAATAGGTAATAACACTATTACCAATCTCTTCCATGCAAGTCAAAATGCTCCCATCCCCATTTTTAATTTTTAAAAGGCTATTGATGTTTCTACTGTGCTTAAGGGTGGCATGAAAATATGTAGAGTTTCTATCCCTTGCAACAAAGGAAGAATCATTAGCCTTTAGCTTAAGCAAATTTTTCTTTAAAGCAATAGCATCCATTAAAGCAAGATGAGCCTGAGACATAATGTCCATCAAATGAGGAGAAACATCAAGTTGGACTTTGATCCAATTTTTTTGTTGTGATAGATTGTGTAAATTTTAAATAAGTATAATCAATTAATATTCAAATTCTATGAAAGTATATAAATCATATCAAGTAATAATGGACTTTCTATTTAAGCCCCAAATATCGATCCCACGGGGAAGGTTTAAATTGGAAATGATAAATTTGCTAGGAAATTCACAGAAATTCAATTGAAATCACTGTCACTAATTTCAATTATTGAGATGTAATCAAAATTAAATTTCTAAACTATTATCAAATAAAAAATGCAAAGTTTAAAACAATAAATACTAATCTATTAACTATGTTTATGTAACAAAGATTCTTATGTGAAAAAGCATCCTTCCCACTATAATGAGGCTATGGTAAAATGAGATGAGATAAATGTTCATAATATGTATTGTGTCAAATAGAAGTAATTTTAAATCTCTACCCTGATACAATGCATAGAAAATCATTGGCTAATCTCAGTGTTTAGTCCCTAAATCCCTGGCTAAGCTAGGAGGATGCCGACTCCCACTCCAAAGCTGCCACTTTCCTTCACCTGAAGGCTATCTCTTACTTCATTTATTAAACAAAAAGACCGAATGAAGATTTTAGTATGTCACCCTAAAGGTTCTTCAATTCTAGACCCAACAAAGAATATTTTCCTATTTATTTACACTTAATTCCATGAACGATGTTCTCCTCCATGAAATCAAATGTGATCCTCACACTGTTGTAGAAGTCATACTCCATTTTTCGGATCATATGTTTAACAACACATTTTAACAATTCAATTGGCTAAATATAAAAGTAAATTAAGTTCGGAGTTGAAAACTCATTACAATTTATTTTACATTATATTGGCGCATCCATATTATCTCTTCATTTCACCATATCTCATAGTAGGGAGAAAGATAGAGGGAACTACACAAACTTCATGAGAAAAAAATAACAAAACACAAATTTCATATATAAAAGAAAGTTCACACAACACTGAAAAACAAACAATACTTATCTGAAAACTCTTTCTCAAAGGAAAACATCAAAATATCTTCCATTAAAGTGCAATATCACCAAAAATGAGTATAAAGTATGGGTCTAAAAATGCATATATTTTTGATGTATCAAAATCCCCCAAACTTACATGTTACTTGTCCTCAAGTAACATCTCTGCTACATAAAAAATATGACTTATGGTAAAGAATTTAGCTTTTAGATTTCCATATTTTAGTTCTCTAAATATAATAGTTTAACTTAAGAAAAATTCAAAACAATTCCAGTTAATACTAAAGGTGTAAGGATACTTAGTAATTAAGTCTAAGGTTTCTGATCCTCTATTTCTTTCATTAAAAATTACAGTTTGTCATATTAAAGTCACTTAGAAAATTCATATGAAAAAGAAGTTCATAAAACTTTATCAATAATTAAGCTATTATTCAAATAAAAAGTTTAGAAAATATGTCCAAGTTTTTTTCCTTAAGTTGATTCAAGTGAAGCCAATTTTTAATTAGGTATCTCCTCAAGCTTCTCCCCATATCTTTTATTTTTCTTTTATTTTTCTGAGGATTACTATATCTTGATAGTCTTTAATGATTTTTAACTTCACTATCCTCTTTTTAAAGTTAAAAACTTTTTACGTGTTTTTCACTTAACAAATTTGTATTAACTTAAAGATTTCATAAAGTTTAATTCTTTTCTTTTTACATGAATTTCTTTAAGATTTTTATTACTTCAAAAATACAAATTTCCGTTACCTAAAAATAGAAAAACATAGTCTTATTTTCGTTTACCAAATATCTTAACCCCTAGAATTAACCTTTATTATTCAAAATTTTTACTTAAATTTACTACATATTTAGAAACATAAATATAGTTTTCCAAAGTTAACCTCTAATACCAAATGTCATGTTAAATTTTAAAATTTTCAAAATATAGTTAAGTGAAGACAAATAAAATTAAGTTCTTTTCTAACAATAATATTTCTTCTCCCCCCAAACTTAAATTTTAAAATATTTTTACATGAAGAACTTTAAAAATGAAGGGTAAAAGAAAGCATTAAATATATATAAAAAAATTCATACCTATTGGAGATTCTGATTTTTTAACATAAATTTTGAAATGATGCAGGTGCTAATATGAAAAATCCAAGGCTAAAAACATTAAATTGCACATAATACATATAAAATTTGCTGAGAAAGAGTTAATCACAATACATAACAAAGTGCTGAAAATAACAACAGAACTAAACTAAATTCTAAAAATGAAAACAGTTTTCCACATTACAGTTTAACATACTCAACAACATCGAAACACAAACAATACAATCACACAATACAAATACAAACAAACAAATAAAATAGATCACTTGTCATTATATTCCTCATCATCAACATCTAACTTATGCTGCTGATATGGAGTATAAGTAAGGCGAATAGGGAACTGAACTGTATAGTCACCCCTCAGATATCTCACTAAAGCATCATCATAAGCAACATCATATTCAAATTTTTGGCGGTCATATCAACACTGTGAGCATTTCTTTCCTCCATATTCTGCATCCTCAAAATATATCCCTGTTGAATCATCATCTGGTCCAACAACTCTTTGTTGCTGGGGTCACTTGAAGTAGGCTCACTAGGGGTTCTAGAAGTAGAAGGAATATCCCGAGCTTGTCTTCCAGATCTCCAGTCAACATGGGACTCATAAGTCTTGATGTTGGCAAGCCCAATCGGTCTCTATGGCTCAATCCTCTCCTCATCAGGTCTAAAATCAACTCCTGCCTGCTCATAAAGTGTATAAATCAGAGCAGGGTGTGCCAATCCACTAGTGGTCTCTCCTAGAGTAATAGATTGAGTGTTCATATAAATGATAGAGCCTATATTTATATTTATCACTTGCTGAATACAGAAGTTCAGGATGGTTCTATCATTGGTTACTTTGTTATGATGATTCGTTGGAATCATCCTCTTAGAAATAAAATAATGTCAGGCCTTAGATACTACATTTAACATAGAAAGGGGAAAGTTAACTTTAACTCCATTCTTTATTTTCCAAGCCCCTTTTTCACTAGTCATAAAAGAAATAACTTCATCTAAAGCCTGATCTATAGCAGAAAAAGAATGAGACTTGCATCTATACACATCTTCTAACTAATAAAACTCATTAATTTTTCTTGGAGTAAACTCCACCCTTTTTCGTTGAACAAAAATAAAATCATCAGAAGCTTCAGGAAGATTGACATAAAACTCCATTACCATCCCAGCTATGACATCGACAATAAAATAACAAAAAATTTTCCACTATCGAGCAATAATCAAACGTTCGACTTCTCCTCCCAGATTTATAAAACCTCGGTCCTTAATCACTTTGTTATTTTCTTGTAAACTATGAAATCAAGCACTGGCTCTAAAGCTAACGAATCTCTGCTCATCATATTCTATTTTTCTTTTGCTCGAACTAGGAGCCATAGGAAATTAAAAAAAAAAATGAAAACTTTTGAATAAATCTCAAAATTCTAAAAATAAAAAATGTAAATCATTTTAAACTTCAAATCACTAAATTAAAGTTCATCACCAAAGGATTTTCTCAAAAATTTCTCAAACAATTTCCATATTTTTGGATCCACGCAATGTGAGATTAATCCTTGGTGAAAATGAAAAAATTTTGGTGCAGAGTGTAGCTTTTACCTAGAGAAGATGAAGTACGAAGTATTTTAGCCTCTAAATCACATTAAATCTGCCTAAAATCAAGCCCTAGCCGGCCAAAATTGAAGATTGAAGATGAATTAAGAGTAAAAAATGGTGGCCACAGTAAAAATTGAAAATTTTTAGGGGTTTAATCTGCAGTTGGGTCGAGGGCGCCGTCGGTGTTGAAGGCCCGAAAAATTCCATATTTTGATTTTTTTAATTTTCAATTTCCTACCAACTTACTCCAAAAATTTTTAGTATTTTAGAGGCAAATTTTTATCCAACAATAATTTACAAACAAAATATTTCACAAACACCAATTTTCACAAACAACAACAAACTATCTTTTATATATGAAAGTACACTTTTTACAAACACATTTTTTTTAATTATAGAATCACACATATTAAATAAACTAATTATAAATCACTGTCAAAATCAAGCCACAACACTAAAAACCGTCACAAAACTATACACACAATCAAAGTTCAAAATTCTAAAGCAAAAACAAACCAAATCAAATCAAATCCACACAATTACACTAAATATTTATAATGTTCTAAAATAGATAGAGAATCTAAAGTCTTCAATTATTACGCCTCTTCTTCAGCGCTTTCTCCTCCTCTGATATCTCCCATAAATTAGTAATGAACATATAAGTTGTAGAAGGATTGGTACGGGAATTGATCTATCAAATTTTCTTTGATCCAACCATTTTCTTTGAACAACCGAACTAATCTTGCTTCAAAAGTTCCAGTGTGATCAAAATTTTCTTTCATTCTCCAATCTAAGTGATCAAAAAGGTATTTAAGATCTCCTACTTCATTTATAATAATAATCTAAATTTCCCTTTCAATTTTCTTTGATTTCTTTTCCAAAGAAAGCAAACTTCCAATTGTTGGTGGTATTAATGGAGTTGAAGCATGTGAAGATTTATCTATGATGGCTTCTAATACTTCATTTCCCTTTCCAAAATAATTCTCATCAATAGGGATCATGGACTCCCAAGGTAATAAAAGTCTTTTCCTAACTTTCATATGGCACTTAGGCTTGAATGCAAATAAAAAAAATGGTAGATGGATGCCCAAGTTCTTAAATTGGCCCATTAGTAAGGATATCCATAATAGATTTAAATATAATAGAACCTATATCAATGAGTTTTTCCATTTGAATGCAGTAATTTAAAATAGCATATTCTTTGGTGACTCTACTAATTTTCATAGTAGGGAGTAACTTTACAACAATAAAGAAGTGCCATTGATTCGAGATTGGATTAAGTGATGAAGTGGAGAAACTAACATATCCTTCATCTCGTACCTCCCACATCTCACTTTAATCTGTCAGAAGATTATACACATCTTGCATCAAATTCGTGTAGGAATGAAAATTGTATAATAACATATTGGAACGTTGTCTATCATATACAATTCATTAATCCTTGCATGAGTAAATGGTACAACCTTAACTCATTCAAAGACAAAACCTTGAGTAATTCCATGTAAGTTTGCATAAAACTCCTTCACCACAGGTACGACAACCACAGACGTACTGTAACAGAACTTCCCAAGTCCTTTGCAGAATGATCTTATCAATATGACCGGTTGGATTGATCACTCCACGATTAACAAATTCTCTTTCCTTGATTAATCTCCTCTTCGTAATAACTTTATCGTATAATTGTTGCACATCAAAACTAATAAACTTTCTTTTGTTGAAAACTTCATACCTCAAAGTATTTCTGGAATTGGAAGCCATGGAATCAGAAAATAGGAAATCTCTAGGCATCTAAGAATGTTTCTAGGCATTTTTAAACTCTTCCCGACAGTTATTATGAAGTGAAATTGCGCCAAAATTTTCCAAAAGTCATCTAAAACCGTTCAACCATACTCGACACCGTAGGCGCTCTCGATTGGCGCTGCTGGCACTAATGTCCATTATCTAGGGCATCGTCCGCGTTAGTGGCCAAAATTGCGACTTTTATTTATTTATTTATTTATTATTCAATTAAATTCCAAATTTTCCTCCAATACCAATATTTGACTTAATTTATAACAAATGCAATTATGTTGGATTATTAACTACTAATATATAAGACACTTTATCAAACAAAATAGTAATACATAACAATATAAGTATAGGTTGCCTCCCACCGTGCGCTTGGTTTAACATCCTCAGCCCGACATACCATTTGTTTAGTTGGGTTGAATTAACATTAAAACTTCTTTAAACTGAGATATGTTCCCTTCATAATAATGTTTCAAACAATGCCCATTAACTTTAAACATCTTTCAAGTGTTAGGATCTTTAATAATAAAAGTTCTATAATGATAGACTTTAATCACTTTAAATGGTTCTAACCATCTAGATTTTTGTTTTCTTGGAAATAATCTCAATCTTATATTATATAGTAGAACTTTTTGTCCAGGTTCAAATTTATTCCTAATCTTCCGATCATGTCATATTTTTATTTTTTCTTTATAGATTTTCGCATTATCATATGCTTCATTTCTAATCTCCTCATGTTCATTGAGTTGCAATAACCTTTTCTTACCAGCATCCTTTAAATTAAAATTAAATTCTTTAATAGCCCAAAATGCTTTATGTTCTAAATCTACTGGTAAATGACATGTTTTTCCAAAAATCAATCTATATTGAGACATTGCTATATGCCCATAATGCAGTATCTAGTCTAGCAGACCAATCCAATTTATAAGGATTTATAGCTTTTTCTAAAATGTGTTTTATTTTACGATTTGATATTTCTTCTAGATCACTAGTCTGAGGATGATATGTTGTAGAGAATCTATGTATTATATAATATTTCTTGATCAAATTTTTGTCTCTCTTATTCCTGAAATGAGATCCTTCATCAGTAATGATTACTCTCGGCATTCCATATCTTGTAAAAATATTTTTAATTAAAAATTTAGAAACACTCCGAGCATCACATCTAGGCACAACAATAGCTTCAATCCACTTAGACATATAATCAATAGAAAGTAATATATATATATATAAATTTCCAAATGATGGCATAAATGTCCCTACATATCAAATATTTCAATTTCTAATGTGTAATTTAGAGGCATTTCATTTCTTCTAGAAATATTTCCTACTTGTTGACATCTATCACATGTTTTAATATATTCATTAACATCTCTAAAAATAGTAGGCCAATAAAATCCAGCTTGCAAAATTTTATATGTTGTTCTATTTGTTAAAAAATATCCTCCAAATTCAGAATCATGACATCTTTTAATTATTTGTTGAGTTTCTTCATAAGACACACATCTTCTAATAATTAGATCTTTACATTGTTTATATAAATATGGGTCATCCTAAAAATAGTCTTTCAAAACATAGATAAATTTCTTTAATTGTGGATTTTTGATATCAGATGGTAGAATATCACTTACAATATAATTTACTATATCAGCATACCATGGTACATCTATTTCATCAATACTATATAAATGTTCAGCAAGGAAATTTTCTAAAATTTCATTTGTAAAATTAGTTAATATTTCTATTTCTATTCTAGACAAATGATCAACTACTTGATTATGATTTCCCTTTCTATCAATCACGGTAAAATCAAACTCTTGCAATAGAAGTATCCATCTAATTAATCTAGGTTTAGCATCCTTCTTTTGCATTAAGTAATTAATAGAAACATGATTTGTATACACTACACATTTAGTTCCAATTAGTTAAGGTCTAAATTTTTCAAAGGCATAAACAATAGCTAATAACTTTCTTTCAGTAGTAGTTTAATTAGTTTGAGCACTATTTAGAGTTTTACTAGCATAATATATAACTTTAAAAATTTTGTCGTGCCTTTGTCCTAATACAACCTCAAAAGCATAATCACTTGCATCACACATTATTTCAAATGGTTTCTCCTAGTTAGGTGGTACTATTATAAGTGCAATGATTAATTTTTTCTTTAATAATTCAAATGCTGTTATGCATTCCTCATTAAAATCAAATTTTGTATCTTTTTCTAAAAGTTGGCATAGGGGTTTAGTTATTTTTGAAAAATTTTTTATGTAACACCTGTAAAAACCAGCATGTCTTAGAAAACTTCTCACCCCTTTAGCACTATTAAGAGGTGGTAATTTTTCTATAACTTAAATTTTTGCAGGATCTACTTCCATGCCTTTTTCAGAAATTTACACCCAAGAACAATATCTCCTGCAACCATAAATTGACATTTTTCTCAATTTAAAACTAGTTTGATTTTTTCACATACTTCCAAAAATTTTCCTAAATTATTAAGACAAAACTCAAACAAAGTCCCGAATACAGAAAAATCGTCCATAAACACTTCCATTCCATGCTCTATAAAATTGCTAAAAATTGACATCATAAATCTTTAAAATGTTGCAGGTGCATTGCATATTCCAAAAGGCATTCTACGAAAAGAAAATGTTCTGTATGGGCTTGTAAACATTGTTTTCTCTTGATCCTCTGGAGGAATTAAAATTTGGTGATATCCGGTATATCCATCTAAAAAGCAATAATATTTGTTCCCAGTCAATCCATCCAACATTTTATCTAGAAAGGGTAAAGGAAAGTGATCTTTTCTAGTGGCCATATTTAGTTTTCTATAGTCAATGCAAATTCGCCAACCAGTTGCTTATCTTATTGGTATTAATTCAATTTTCTCATTTTCTTCATTAGTCACTCCTCCTTTCTTTGGAACATAGTGAGTTGGGCTTACCCAAGCACAATCTGAAATGGGATATATAATTCCAGCATCTAACCACTTTAAAATCTCTTTTTTAGCAACTTATTTCATTATTGGGTTTAATCTTCTCTGAGGATCCGCTTTAGGTTCATACTGTTCATCTAATACAATTTTGTGAATACAAATTGAAGGACTAATTCCTTTTATATCTGCTAAAGTCCATCCAAAAGCCTTTTTATAATTTTTCAACATCTCTATCAATTTTTGTTCATGAATTTCAGTTAACTCAGAAGATATAATATCAGACAATGTAGATGAAACTCCTAAAAATATATATTTTAAATGGGCAGGTAATATCTTCAATTCAAGTTCAGGTGGTTTAATACTTGAAGGAATAAGATTTTTACTATCATTATCCAGCAAGTATAATGCTTCAAATTTGCCCTAAATATAATCCAAATCTTCTTCTTTTACTTCATCTTTAGTATAAAAAATTTCTCCTTGCTTTAATTTAACTTCAAACTCGTTTTTAAACTACTCATTACTTAGATAGTCAGCTACTTCCATCCTGAAACATTCATTTACTTTTTCTATTGCAGGATATTTCATAGCTTTTGCTATATTAAATTTCACTTCTTAATCACTAACCCTCATTATTAATTCTCCTTTTTGCACATCTATTATAGCTCTCCCTGTTGCGAGAAATGGTCTCCCTAAAATAATAGGAATTTCTTTATCTTCCTCCATATCCAATACTATAAAGTCTACAGGGAAAATAAATTTATCCACTTTTACTAGCACATCTTCTATAACTCCATTTGGATAAGTTATTGATCGATAAGATAACTGAAGAGTTAGAGTAGTAGGGGAAATTTCTCCTAAATGTAAACATTTAAAAATTGATAAAGGCATAAGATTGATACTCGCACCTAAATCACATAAAGCTTTTCCATAAAACTTTTCTCCAATTTCATAAGGTATAGTAAAGCTACGAGGACCTTTTAATTTTTCAGGAAGCTTTTTCTGAATAATAGCACTACACTCTTCTCTGAGTGCAACTGTCTCATGATCTGTAAACTTCATTTTCTTGTTTAATACATCCTTCATAAATTTTACATAACTTGGCATTTGTTCCAAAG
>NEWO01000366.1:44958-58174 GCA_003013225.1 Phalaenopsis aphrodite | reverse complement strand
GAGACAAACCAAACATGAACCTTCTTAGTTTGAGTTGTTATTAGGTATATAGTATGTGGGCTAGATTTGGGAAGCATTAAATAGGTTTATGAAGCCCGCAATTATATTTTGGTTCTCAAAAAAGTTGTTCTCATATGAATTAGAAAAAAATGTTTTTGTTGATGTTGGCATTGATTTTAGCCCATTGTGAAGTCTTTGTGTCTTTCTGAAGTACTTATGAGATTATGCAAACGTGATTGACCTATCCGAAATTAAAAGTTTTTTTTCACGGTGTCACAGTGCCAGATAGAATGTGTCATGTCCCTACTGTTGATTGGATGTGTGTCTATCATCAATTTTCACAATTAAAGGCATCACGATGCTAGGAATAATCATTGTAACTCACATTCAAAGATATTCAATTTAGTTGTAATTTGTTGATGTTTCAACTGGGGGAGAGTCACAATACCAAAGTTAGAAGCCGCGACGCCTAACCCAACCCACACTTACGAGTAGTTTTAATCTCCTTAATTATGCCAGAAAATATATCTCAATTTATATCTAACTACCAGTGTGAACACTTGCAATGATTTGTGAATTATATAAAAGATTTTCACACTAGGGGTACTATGCAAGTATACGTATCGTTTGAAGTAATATATGATTTTATTTAAAAACCACAATATTAATCCCTCGAGAAATGCAGTAACTCTTAAAATCAACTTACAGAAAATTTATTTAAATTGGAAGTTAAAAATATAAAAAAGATTTAAAATGATTTTCTTACCAAAAATTACTACTAAAAGTGTTATCAAGAAAGTAACAATTAAATGTAAAAGCTTAGCAAAATATAACATGTTTGGATATTATGAAAATCCTTTCTCCTTGCAAAGAGATCTTAATCTTTGTAGGATTCGAATGATTTAAGACAAAATAGAGGAATTGTGACAAATAGAAGTATACCTGATTCTTTACCTCCTCCTGGTACTTGCAAAAGGTCGATTCCTTAACATCTCGACTCAACATCATTGCTATCTAGCCTCTCACCTCTGATGCCCCTAGCCTATGCGATTGTAATGACCGAATCTCAATGTCAGTGTACTAAAACTTAAGTCAAACTGATAAGAATCTAGCCTATCACTCTAGATATAACCAATTTTATGCCCATCAAAAATCATCCCTCTATTTATTTGCATTCCCTCTTAATTGATCGCAATGGCTCTGCCTATAATGAAGTGTGGTATCCACTAGTTGAGTAAAATCATAGCCCTTACTGGACATTATGTTTTTCAACAGATTTTAACCTCACAAGTGGCCAGTTTGTACAGTAAATGAAGATTCGGCGAAAATACCATCACTATTTTTTCAGAATAAAAAGAAATATTTAAATCATTCTCATCCCACTATATTAAGTCCCATATACAAGAAGAAAGAAAGGAAACTACTCAGAATTCAAGGGAGATTAAAAAAAAATAAAAAATTTGCTTTGAAATTTAACTCTTACAAAAAAAACTCAAACACAAATACAAAGTACCTTATGTATTCTCCCCAAGCAAAATTCTAGAGTTTCCTCTAAGCAATCTCCAAGTTTCTTCACACAAAAACACACTCACACTTTCACTTGAACACAAACTATAAATAAACCTAACTCATTATTACCGCCCAATTAAAGTTTTGAGGCTCCAAAAGGTCTTAAACTTCAAAAAAATCTTTCTCATTAAAAAGAAAACAAAAAATAAGCAAGGGTTGCTTCAAACACCCCTCCAAAATTTTACCAATTTTGATGTATCTTCTAGAAAGATAGTTATTGGTGATATAGTGATGCACTCTTAGTGTGTGTTGTTTTTCTATGTATTTTATGTCAATTTAAATCCCCTATAAATGTGCCAAAAACTTGACCTATCCCAAAATTATGCAGTAATTTAACTTTAAAAAATATGGCCAAAATCTTGACCCAATTTATATTAAGTAGTAAAATCAAAATGTTATAAAATATATAAAATTGTTCACACACTAGTGATTCTACACAAGTGTACATATCGCTTCATGTAATATAGGGTTTTCTTTAAAAACCTCAGTATCGATCCCACGAAGAAGCGGGGTAAGAAACCCTTTAGGCTAATTCTAGTCTACTACTATAAGTAATTAGTTTGGAAGGTTAATTAAAGTGGTTTTAATGTATGCTAATGAAATTAAGTTTACTAAATTAATTTCTAAACTTTAAAGTTAAATTTAATAAGATAAAACAAATTTTTTTATGAAGAGTTCAAATTTAAGAGAGTATCCTTCCCACTACCATGAATTTTTGGTTAATGATAGAGATAAATGGTTTGAATTCGTATTGTGCCAAATAGAAGTAGTTTTGATTCTCTACCCTCGGTTAAGTGTTATAGAGAATCATTGGCTAATCTTAGGTTTAGCCCCTAAATCCGTGGTTAGGGTAGGAGGATATTGGCTCTCACTTCAGAGCTCCCACTTCCCTTCCCCTAAAGGCTAATTCTCACTTCAGTTTTTTAACACTAAGAATAAATTGGGGATTTTAGTTTGTCACCCTAAAATCTCTAATTCTACGCCCAACAATGTATATTTCCCTATTTATTTGCACTCAATTCCATGAAGGAAACACTCCTTCATGGAATCAAATGTGATTCTCACTTTGTTGTGAAATTCACCCTTAAATGGTCTCATAACACTTAAATGACTATTTTCATCTCCTACAACTCTCCTCTCTCTCAAAAGTCTCCCATATAACTCAATTCAATTCGAGACAAAAATAACACTAATTTTCACAAAAAACAAACATGAACATTCATTCACAAACTAATACAATACATATAACACTTAATTCTCACTCCAAATAATCTCAGATGAGAAAATTTCCTAAATACAAACACTTAACAAACTTAAACAATTAGACACATTAAAGTCATAAACACTAAAAAAAACACTAACATGTAAACACAACAGCTCCTAAAAAACAAACTCAAACAAAAAACTTAATTCCACTCTTCATTTGATGGGACAAACTCCAGTCTTTCATTAGTCTCTCCTTGGGCAATTAGAATATAAAGTTGATAAAACGAACGGTGGCGACGAGCTCTAATACTATCTTCTTCAATCCATTTATGTTTAAGATATGTCTCCTTATCTGCTTCCTCTATATAACTAGTATGGCTAAATTGCATTTTCAATTGCCATCCAATATGCTCAAGATGTGCATGAATCTCAATTACCTTGGTCTCTAGTAAAGCCATGATAGTCTCAATTTTGTTGATCTTCTTTGATATTCCTTCAATACTAATGGATAAGAAACTGTTATACATCTCTTACGCACTTTGACTAATGAATTTCTTCCACATGGTCTCTTCCTTCTTCTTTGAATCCATCTCTCATGAAGAAATCTTCTCAATATCTCTCTCTTAGACTTTTAGGGCTAAAAATGATTTGGGGTGAAATTCCTTCACTGGCACGTCTTGGAAATGACTTGGCACATTTTTACAAACCAACTGGCGGTTAAACCTTCTAGAATCTTAATTTAGCACATGTTTTTTAACTGCCACGCTCAAGCGCCAAATATTGGTGCTTAAGCACCAGTGTTCAATTTTGCACCAGTCAACTTAACATCCAAATTCTCATTCTAACATGTCTAGATCACTAAATAAAGTCTTAAAATCAATACTAAAACATAATAGTATCAAAAATGCTACCCCAATTTTCTCAATCATACAAAAACAACAATTAAAGTAAAAACACACTGATAACTATGGATTGTCTCCCACAAATCGCTTAGTTTAACGTCATCCGCATGATGTAACCAGTGCTTATTCTTGTTGACTAAACATCATTTGATCATTAAATTTGTATCAATCCCCAATAAAATAAGATTTCAGTTTTTGACCATTCACTTTAAACACTTTATCAATTTTAGGATCTTTAATATCCATAACTTTATAAGGATAAATTTTCATCACAACAAATGGGCCCATTTGCTTGGAAATATTCTTAACCTTGCATTATACAACAAAACTTTTTGCCCTGGCTTAAAATTTTAGTAAGAATCATTTGATCATGTCACATCTTCATCTTTTATTTATAAATCTTAGCACTCTCATATGATTCATTCCTTGTCACTTTAAGCTCATTTAATTGCAAAATTCTCTTCTCACCAGCATATTTTAAATTATAATTGAACTCTTTAATTGCACAATATGCTTTATGCTCAAGTTCAACTAGTAAATGACATGCTTTCCCAAATATTAGCCTATATGGGGATATTCCTATAGGAGTTCTATATTCAATCCTATAAGCCCACAAAGCATAGTCAAGTTTGATTGACCAATCCATTTTTTTTGGATTCACAGATTTTTTCGTAATTCTTTTAATTTCTTGTTTCTATAATTTAACCAAACTACTTGTCTGAGGATGATAAGCAGTAGCAATTCTATGATTTATATGATATTTCTTTAATAACTTCTCCATTATGACATTTCTAAAATGACTTCCCCCATCAATTGTGATAACTCTCGGCATACCAAATCTATAAAATACGTTCATTTTCAAAAACTTTGCAACACTTTGAGCATCACATCGAGGTAAAGCAACAACTTCTATCCATTTGGATACATAGTCCACTGCTAATAGTATATATAATCTATAAAATACCAAAATGTCCCCCAAAATTAGAATTATGATATTTTTGGATAATTTCGTAAGTCTTTTCTAAAGGTACAAATCTTTGAATAATCAGATCATTTCCTTGTTTATATAAAAATGGGTCATACCAAAAATAAGTCTTAGCTTCAGAAATAAATTTCCCTCTTCTATTACTATGTCATTTCATAGGGTATAATATCATTAACAAGGAACTTCACAATGTTTGCATACCACGGAACACACCACTCATTAATTTCGAACAATTTTTCATCAGAAAAATGTTCATTAACTTCTTTTTCAAAATAGAGTGGTTTTTGTAACTCAAGCCTGGACTAATGATCAGCAATTTGATTTTTAGTTCCCTTACTATCTACCATTTCAAACTCAAATTCTTGCAAAAGAAGAATCCATCTTATAAGTCTTGGTTTAGCATCCTTCTTTTTCATTAGGTACTTAATAGCAGAGTGATCTGTATGCACTACTGAATGATTTTCAGTTATATATGATCTAAATTTGTCAAAGGCATATACTATTGCTAATAACTCTTTTTCGGTTGTTGTATAATTAATTTATGATTCATTAAGATTTTTAATAGTATAGTAAATTACTTTAAAAATTTTATCATATCTTTGTCCTAAAACAGCTCCAACAGCATAATCATTAGCATCACACATCAGTTTAAAAGGTTTTCCCAAATTTGGTGAAGCTATAATTAGTTCACTGACTAATTTTTCTTTTAATAACTCAGAAGCTTTTAGGCAGTCTACATCAAAATCGAAAATTGCATTTTTCTCCAATAATTGGCATAGAGGATTAGCAATTTTTGAAAAGTCTTTAATTAATCACCTGTAGAATCCAACATGTCCTAAAAAACTCCTAATTTCCCTTATATTTGTTGGAAAAGATAAATTAGCGATCACTTTAATTTTAGAAGGATCTACTTCCATACCATTTGCTGATATTTTATGTCCTAATACAATTCCTCCTGCCACCATAAATTAGCATTTTTCCCAATTAAAGACTAAATTTGTTTCTTTACAGCGCTTAAGAACTTTTGATAAATGTTCTAAATATGAGTCAAATGAAGTTCCAATCACTGAAAAATCATACATAAATACTTTAATTCCTTTTTTAATTAAATCAAAAAAAATTATCATCATACATCTTTGAAATGTAGTAGAGGCATTACATAAACCAAAAGGCATTCTTCTAAAAGAAAATGTACCATAAGAACTGGTAAAAATTGTTTTATCTTGATCCTCTTGAGTTATTTGTATTTGGTTATAATTGGTATATCCATCCATAAAATAAAAGTATTTATGCCCAGCTAGTCTATCCAGCATTTGATCTAGAAAGGGTACTAAAAAATGATCTTTCCTAGTGGAAAGACTTAATTTTCTATAATCAATGCATATTCGTTGCCCTGCAACTTATCTAGTAGGCATTAGCTCATTATGTTCATTCATAGTCACAGTTACTCCTCCTTTCTTAGGAACGCAAAGAATTGGACTAACCCGCACTATCTGAAATAGTGTAGATAATTCCAGCATCTAACCATTTTAAATTTTCTTTCTTTATAACTTCTTTCATAACATGATTTAATCTCCTTTGAGGATCAGCCCTGGGTTTGCAGTTCTCTTCCATATGAATTCTACATACAAATTGAAGGACTGATTCCTTTAATATCTGTTATTGTCCATCCAAAGGCTTTCTTAAAATTTTTCAAAATTTTCATTAACCTTTCTTCTTGTTCCAGTGTTAATTTTGAGGAAATTATAACTAGTAAAGTAGAGAAATCTCCTAAAAATGTATATTTTAAATGATCAGGAAGTAACTTCAACTCAAGTTTAGGAGGTTTTTTAATTGATGGACAAAATGTCTTATCTTTTTCTATCGTGTCCAAAATTTCAAAACTTTCTCGAACATAATTTGAATCTTCCTTAAAAAGATTTTCAAATTGATCTAATTCCTCTTCTTGCTCGTGTTCCAAATATTTTACATCATATTTTTCTTCATAATTAGTTTTGAAATGACATTCACTCAAATATCTTATAACATTCATTCTATAACATTCATCATTTTTACCTTTTACAGGATATTTCATTGATTTTGAAATGTTAAAAGTAATAGTTTTATTATTGATACACAATGTTAATTGCCCTTTTTGCACATCTATCGTTTCTTTTTCTGTGGCTAGGAAATGTCTCCCCAAAATGATAGGTATCTCTTTATCTTCCTCCATTTCCAGCACAATAAAATCAACAGGAAAGTTAAATTGATCCACTTTCACTAGGACATCTTTTATAACTCCTTTAGGGTACGGTATCAAATGATTTGCTAACTATAAAGTTACAGTAGTTGGGGTTATTTCTCCTAATCCCAATCTTTTGAATATTGATAATGGCCTAAGGTTAATGCTTGCACCTAAATCACATAAATCTTTCCCATAAAATCTGTCTCCTATCACACATGGAATTGTAAAGCTACCAGGATCTTTAAGCTTTTTAAGAAGCTTTTTCTAAATAATAACACTACACTACCTACTAAGTTCAACAGTCTCATTTTCTTCAAACTTCCTTTTCCTGTTGAGAACATCCTTCATAAACTTTACATAGCTTGGCATTTGTTCTAAGGCTTCAACAAATGGAATATTAATTGTAAGCTTCTTAAAATTTCCTTGAAATTTTGAAAATTGCTTATCAAACTTCTATTGATGAAGTCTCTGAGAAATGTATGTGGTGGTCTTTCTAAGTTAACTTTAAGTGGATAAATATGTCTCGGAGCATCCTCTTTAGATTCTTCAATTTCTTCTCTATCTACTTTAGTTTCTTTTTGAATCCTACCTTCCAACTCTCTTCCACTTCTAAGATGAACGGCTTTTACTTGCTCTTTACTCTGGTCTTTTAGTTCAATATTACTATGAAGTGTTCCTGATCTATTACTTAATGAATTTGCAAATTGTCCTAGTTGATTCTCAATATTTCTAATTGTAGCTCATTGACTTTGTAACTGATTTCTCATTTGTAACACCACTTTTTCTATAGACAACTTCTTCTCATTAAATTGTGGATTACTATTAAAAATTGGAAGATAAGTAGATCTATAATTATTATTCCCTTGGTTTTTAGAGTTTCCCAATGGGTTTCCTTGATTGTTACCCCATTGTTGATTATTACCAACCGTAGTATTATTCCATTTAAAGTTGGGATGGTTCTTCCAACCTGGGTTATAATAATTTGAATATGGGTTATTTTGCTTGTTACTTATGACATTCAAAAGTCTTTAATGATGCTTGAGATTCTTCCATTTAGCCTAATAAATTCTCTTCAATCATTGAGATTGGTTGAGAAAAATTCATTCTAAATTGGTTCCTTGAAATTGCAGTAACTTAATTTGCTAACATAGTAAATGCATCAAATTCATGAATATTGGCTACTTTCTTAGGATTCAACCTCTCAGAAGGCCATTGAAAATTATTGGCAGTCATTTCTTAAATTAAAACATAAGTATCATAAAATGGTTTTGACATCAATGAACCACCAACAACGGCAACGATAATAGATCTAAGAGATCCAGCTAATCCATTATAAAAAGTTTGAATTATTAACCAATATAGTATTGCATGGTGTGGACACTTTATAAGGAGTTCGTTAAATCATTCCCATACTTCATAATTATATTCCCCTTCAAACTGATTAAAAGATGTAATATCAGTTCTAGGCTTCTCAGTTTTTGATGGAGGAAAATATTCAGCAAAGAATTTTTCAGCTAAATCACCCTAAGTTCTGATAGCTCCAGGTGCTAACAAATACAACCACATCTTTGCTTTATCCCTCAGTGAGAAAGGAAATAACTTAAGTCTTATAGCATCATCGTATACACCATCATATTTAAATGTAGCGCAAAATTCTAAAAAATTGGCAAGATGTAAATTTGGTTCTTCAGTTGATGATTCCCAAAACTGATTATTTAATACCATTTGGATAATAACAGGTTTAAGCTCAAATGAATTATCTGCTAAAGTAGTTTTTTGAATACTACAATGAAGCTCATCTACCGTAGGGTTGACATAATTTCGTAAAGGTCTAAATTCTTGATGAATTTTAGCATTTTGATTGTTTTGTTTGTCATTTATGTAATTTTTTTATATTTTTCAAGATTTTAAATTTTTTTTGGTTTTTTTTTTTATTTTTGTAACAGTTCTTTCTAATTCATAATCATAGGGTACTAGTCCTTCAGAACCTGAACTAGGCATACACAAACATAAAATAAAATAAAATAAAATAAAACACACAAAATAAAATATTATAACTTTTTAAAGTTTAAATAAGACTTTCTAAAAATATAAATTTGCTTTTAAATCAATCTTCTTATTTAATTTCGCCGGCAAAAGCAACAAAAAATTGATCCCAACTGTTTATATGCAATAGTATAACAATGACTTTAATTATAATTTTCACTTATATTTCCTTACTTTACAACAGAACCAAATACTTGATCGTGAAGAAAAAGAAGAATTTAACTCTTCAATTATTATATTTGGATACTACGCAAGTATAAATATTGTTAACAAGTAATATAGAACTTTTTGATTAAGACCTGAATTTCGAACCCACAGGGAAATTATGCAATATGCACTATTGAACAACAAACTTTCTATTCTAAAAAGACAATTACTTAAACTTTAGATATGTTCGCAGTTTTAAAATTTGTTAATTTTGTTATTTTAACAAAATAGTAAAACTTCTAAATATAACTTGAGTTTATGTAAAAAAAATCACTTGATATGAAAATACCTTTCTCCTTATCATGAGTCAATAATAAGTATAGGAATTTTGTTGTGGTATTATGCTTATTGTGTTGTGCCAAATAGGAGCAATTATATTCTTTACCGTTACTAAAGATGCTATAAAAAACATTGGCCAATTTAGAGTTTGAATAATTGTAATTTATGAAGATATCGGCTCTCACTCTAGAGTTCCCTCAATTCCCTCCACCTGGGGGCTAACATCTCGTATCAGAACCTAAAAAAATAAACCAAGTTGGGGGCTTTAACCTGTCACTTTAAAGTCCTCTAACTCTATACCCTTCAAAGATTATTTTCCTATTTATTTTCACTAAATCAAATGAATTACATTTTCATTCATACAACCTCATGTGATTCTTTCCAATTGTTGAATGAGACAATACCATCCCGTTTCTTACATGTTCTCACAACAAATTTTAACATCTGGATGGGTCAGATCCAAAAGTAAATGAAGTACATAGAATGAAATAATCAATACTTCTTCCAACATTAAAGATTAATACTCTCTACAAATTCCATCCAACACTTTAATTACTTATCATTTTAAGGAGAAAGATAAAGAAAACTACTCAGAATCCATGGAGAAAATGAAACCACACTTTAGTTTAAAAGTAGAAATCATTGTCAAATCAACAAGAAGTCTCAATTAAAATAAAAAGTAGTTCAAAATAAAAGATAAAAACTTATCTTAAATCATCCACTAAACTCTTGAAGTTCCTTTGAATCTCTTCTCTTTTACAATACTCTCAAAATAAACTAAAAACAAAAAGGATAAAGTAAATTTGTGTGGTGCTTGAAATTCTCTCCAAAACTATTTCTCAAAACTCCTCAGGACTCCTCTTCAAACTCCTTTTAGAACTTTCAAGCACCCCCTTCAAATGTCTCAACTTCCTTCTTTTATAAATTTCCCAAGAGGTGCTTTGGAACTTCTTCAAAATGTGTCCAAATTCAATGTATTCTCCAAGGGATGCCTCCTTTCACAAGACTTTTAATAATATTTTTATTCTTATTGGTCATAAACACCCTCTTTAGCAAATATGTTCCTCAAATGTCTCTTCAAAATTCGATCAAATGAAGAAAACCGCCAAATAACTGCCTCTGGCGCTTAAGCACGGGGCCTCTGCTCCTTAGGCGCGGCCTTCTCTGTTTCACCGGAGTTTAAGCGCTAGATCTAGCGCTTAGGCAGAAAAACACTATTGCACAAATTTCACATTTTTGTTCCAAATTTGAACTTTTTCACTTCTTTTAGCATTTTTCAACTTTTACTTGTACCTGAAAGAAAACACACAAATAACTTCCATTAAAGCGCAATATCTCAAAAATAGGTATAAAAAAGCATCTAAAAACACTATATATTTTAGGTGTATCAGACAACTTAAACCAATATCCGCGAAAGAAGTATCTACATAGACTATCCATAACCAGGGAGTCATGTGTATGTACCTATTATGGGGTCAAGAGCTCTCCTAGAGGAACGTGTTCCTACTAGTTAACTACATCTTGAGGGATACCCAAGAATACTCTTGATAAAAGGAGTTTCACTTCAAGTTATCATAGACTGGTGGTTTCAACAATCAAAGGAAGGTAACTCTATGTGGGAACAATCTCAATGCTTCAAATTTCATGCTAAGTCATCGGGTAGGGAGTGAGTCTCTCACATCCCAAATGGGTAGCGGCTAATCAGCACATGGGGCTCACAAAATAACCTAAATTGACTTGATGGGGATATCCCAACACGTCAAAGCACGTTCGAGACATAAGAGCAGAGGACAAATCATCGTATCCCAAATAGGCAGCTGCTCATCAGTCTCAGGTCATCATGGTGATATCAACGAAGTCAATGAGTGACAAGGCTCAAAAGGGCTCAAAAAAAGGAAGGTAGAGTGATCCTAAAAGGTAGAGATAACTGGTTTGGGGAACCATCGACCCGTCATACACAACTACTAGGACCCTAAGTCTGAGTGGTCATGAAGGTAGTTAACCTAACATGTCCTGAGGTTTCCGGTCAGCAATCCGTGAATTGTGTCATCTACGAGAACCACAGTAGCCCTAAGGTCAAAGGAAGAAAACTCTATCCTATGACTAAAAGTTGGAGCTCCAAGAGGTGGGACATATACCTGTCAAGGTGGAATGGTTGCCTCAAGAAAGAAGGAGAAGTGGAGGTTCAACTATAAAGCTGGAAACACTCCAAACAAAAGGAATTATACCCTATCTGGGTAAGGGAGCCTTCTAAAACCCTAGGTGCACTAGACAACCACCTATATAATGGTATGTTAGGTCAGTCAGGTTGGAGAAGTATGGGGATTTTTTCTCTTGATATGCAAATATGAATACAGTTTTCTAGAATGGTCCTAAGTATTTTGGAGGCTCAATTAATATATGCAAGAAAGTAAAAGTGAAATTTTAAAATCTTGAATATTTTACTCCTAAATATTAATTATCTTGAATATTTTATTTAGGATTTTGTAGAACATTAAAAATTTAAGTCTAAAGAGCCTATATTTCATCGTGAAATCCCAGATAAACCATAAAAAGAAATAAGAAAAACACATGCAAGTGCAGACACGCAACATGATGCAAAAGGCAAAAATGCTAAATCAAAATAATAAACAGGCCGATACCGTTGGGTCGACAACATATCCCAGAATAGAAAAAGGCAGTCGGATTCCACATATATATGCCCGGTCCTAATTCTAAACATTAATATAAAATGTAGAATTAAGATACAGGGCGAAAACATCTCCTTCTGGTCCCGTCTACGTGGTTCCCGTGCCAAGAGCCTTAGAACTCATGCCCGTATATTATTTCTGCTACAGGACTCTCCTAGACTCTAAAAGTACTTAGGAAAAAGAAAAGACTCAATCCTGCACTAAAATAAGTGTTAGTGGTCACATGCATATAACGTGTAATGTGTCATGTCTTATAAGTGGGGAGCTAAATAGCACCTTTAAAAAAAAGGGTCAGAAATCATCACGTGCCCCAATAGGGTACCTGTGTGTGTGTGCATATAAATAGGCATGACTCTCTGTAGAAGAAAGCCCTAACACACTACCATACATATGCAACATGCAGTCATACCACAAGCACAATGTAAAAGAAAGATGTCTGGCTAGGGCAACCAATCCAGCAGAGAACAATAGTTAAGCATCAAAAAGACTACCTAGCACCCTAAATCCTAGCCTAACACACCATCTAACATAAAGTGCACCAACCTAGTATCTAAGTGAGGGGTAAGTCTGGGTATAGTATGACTTAGATGGGGTCGCCATACTGGCCCCATCCTAAAGATTTGAAGGATCTAAAGCGTGTCATACAGAGTGGTGAGACGAGTTAGATCTATTAGATCTTGAGCACAATCATACCCGTGTCAATCCTGATGACTTAACTCACATTGTTCGTCAAGATCAACCAGTAAGAAATGCTCGTTAAGGCATCACGACCAACACGGGGTCAGTCTCCTAATAAGTAGGACAAGATATTGAGGAATGGGCAAAACAAACAGTCATCAGAAATCCCACATTCTAACGTTTGACCAAAGTACAGAGCAATCACATCGACCAACCAAAAGAAGTGACCACACACCATACAAATGAATGTAAGGATGTGATAGCGACTTTATATATGCTTAAAAATACAATTATTTAATACTGTTGCTTAGGAATTAATTCCTCAGCAACGACACCAAAAACTTGACAACGGTTATAGATTCGATAAAGATGTATATATAAAATATTCAATAATGGTAAAGTCACACTTATCAACGCAAGTATACGTATC
>NEWO01000366.1:7890-17897 GCA_003013225.1 Phalaenopsis aphrodite | reverse complement strand
AAACTCAACAGATTTTAAATCAATTGACCAGATTGAAAGTAAATTAAGATCGAAGTGAAAAGATCATCACAACTTCTTTAACATTTTCATGGCTCAACCAATTCAAATCACCACTTCAAAAATCTCAAGACAAGGAGAAAGACAAAGAAAACTACTCAGAACTCATGGGGAAGACACAATAAAACTCGGAATTCATATATAAAAGCAAAGTCATACAAACTACAACAAGTAAATAATGCTTATCTCTAACTTCTCCCCAAGAAAACTCCTCGAAATTCCTCTGAATCTCTTCCTTTTTTTACAACACACAGAATTCCTCTTCAAAGCGACAAGGAGGAATAAATCTCTCACTTTCCCTCCACTCTTACAATCTCTTGAAGAATTCCTCACAATCTAGCCCTAAAGTAAACTCTCTACACACTACTGGAACCTCTCTAACCTCTAGTCTCTCTCTAGCACCCAGGAGCCCTCCTAATTTCAGCCAAAATCTTCTTTTAAAGATGTAGAAAAGTTTTCCTAAGATTTGCCTAAGCATCCCTCCAAAAATCGTCCACATCCAATGCACCTTTGGACATAACCGATGATCTCACCGTCGGCGGCCTCGAGGGCCCTCTCGGCGGGCCTTCTAAATTATTTAATTTGGAGTCTCAAGAATTTTTTATCGTCGGCGCCGTTGGGCTCGCCATCGGTGCCCTAGTTCAAATCTTCATATTTTGGTCATTTTTCGCTCCAAATTTGCTCCTTTTTGCATCTTTTTGCTCTAATGACCCTAATTCATCATTCTTGCAACAAAACATCAAAAATATCTTTCTTTAAAGTACAATATCATAAAAAAATGTGTAAAATAGTTATGAAAATCTCAACATATTTTCCTTTGGTCAGGATGCAACATGCAACATGCCACACATAAAGAGGATGTACCGGTAAAAGAAGTTACATATAAAGAGGAATTGCACCTGCCTGAGGACCCGGGGTTCCATGCAACAAACACACACTAGCTACAAGTGAGTTTGCATTGAATAAAAAGATACCTATACAGAGGAATTACACCTTACCCGAGAGGCACTCACTGAGCACACATGCAAACATGCAGGATATGCAATAAACATATGATAAGTGCACCAAAGTGGTGAAGGTGAGTATACGGTGACAATAGTGACTTAAAAGAAGCGGGCATGTCGTAGAGGTAGTGGCCCAAAAGATGAGTATGCCGAAGAGGTAGTGACCCAAAGATAGGCATGTCGTGATGATAGTGACCCAAATAAATAGGTGTGTCAAGGAGACAGTGGCCCGTGGATTGGCATACTATGACGAAAATGGCCTAAAAAAGTGTATTTGTTCCTACTGGTTAACTACATCTTGAGGGATACCCAAGAACGTGTTCCTACTGGTTAATCAGAGGAATGTGTTCCTACTGGTTAACTACATCTTGAGGGATACCCAAGTATACTCTCGATAAAAGGAGTTTCACTTCAAATTATCATAGAATTGGGGTATCAGCAATGGAAGGAAGGTTACTCCACATGGGAACAATCTCGATGCTTCAAAGTTCACGCTAAGCCATCGGGTAGAGAGTGAGTCTCTCACATCCCAAATGGATAGTAGCTAATCAGTACACGGGGCCCACAGAATAACCTAAATTATCTTGACGGGGAAATCCCAACACGTCAAAGCACATCCGAGCCACAAGGGCAGAGGATAAATTGTTGTATCCCTAATGGGTGGCATCTCATCAGTGTCGGGCAATCAATGTGGTATCAATAAAGTCAAGGAGCGACAGGGCTCAAAGGGTCTCAACAAAAAGGAAAGTAGAGTGATCCAAAAAGGTAGATTTAACTGGGTTGGGGTACCACCCATCATACACAGCTACTAGGACCTTAAGTCTGCTTGGTCATGAAGGTTGTTGACCCAACACGTCCTGAGGTTTTTGATTAGCAATCCATGAATTATGTTGTCCACGGGAACCATGCTAGCCCTAAGGTCAAAGGAAAGAACTCTATCCTATGATTAAAAGTTGGAGCTCCAAGAGGTGGGACTTATACCTATCGAGGTGGAAAGGATGCCTCAAGAAAGAAGGAGAAGTGGAGGTTCAGCTATAAAGCTGGAAACACTCTAAAAAAAAGGACTTATACCTTGTCTGGGTAATGGAGCCTTCTAACACCCTAGGCGCACTAGACAACCACCTACATAAAGGTATGTTGGGCCAGTCAGGTTGAAGAAGTATGGGGACTCCTTCTCGGGATATGCAAATATGAATACAGTTTTTTAGAATGGTCCTAAGTATTTTGGAGGCTCTATTAATACATGCAAGAAAGTAAAAGTGAAAATTTTAAATCCTGAATATTTTACTCTGAAATATTAATTACCTTGAATATTTTATTTAGGATTTTGTAGAACATTAGAAATTTAAGTCTAAAGAGCCTATGTTTCATCGTGAAATCCTGATAAACCATGAAAAGAAATAAGGAAAATACATGAAAGTGCAGGCATGCAACATGATGCAAAAGGCAAAATAAGCCAAATCAAAAAAATAAACAGGCTGATACCGATGGGTCTACTACATATCCCAGAAAAGAAAAAGGTAGTCGGAATCCACATTTACATGTCCGGTCCTAATTCTAAACATCAATATAAATTGCAGAATTAAGATACAGGGCGCGAGCATCTCCTTCTGGTCCCCTTTACATGATTCCCGCGCCAAGTGCCTTGGAACTCGTGCCCGTATATTATTTCTGCTACAGGACTCTCCTAGACTCTTAAAGTACATAGGAAAAAGAAAAGACTCAATCCTACACAAAAACAAGTGTTAGTAGGAAATCTCACATGCATATAATGTGTAATGAGCCATGCCTTATCATTGGGGGAGCTAAATAGCACCTGCAAGCAAAAGGGTGAGAAATCATCACGTGCTCCGCTAATAGCGGTACCTGTGTGTGTGCATATAAATAGGCATGGCTCCCTATAGAAGAAAGCCCTAACACACTACCATACATATGCAACATGCAATCATACCACAAGCACAATGCAAAAGAAAGAAGTCTGGCTAGGGCAATCAATTCAGAAAAGAAAAATAGCTAGGCATCAAAAATACTACATAGCACCCTAAATCCTAGCGTAACACATCATCTAACAAAAAGTGCACCAACCTAGTATCTAAGTGAGGGGTAAGTTTGGCTATAGTATGACTTTCATGGGGTCACCATACTAGCTCCATCCTAAAGATTCAAAGGATCTAAAGGGTGTCATAAAGAGTGATGACACGAGTTAGAACTATTAGATCTTAAGCACAATCATACTCGTGTCAATCCAGATGACTTAACTCTCATTGCTCGTCAAAATCAACCCAGCAAGCAATGCTTGTTAAGGCATCGCGACCAAAATGAAGTTACTCTCCTAATGAGTAGGACAAGCCAATGAGGAATGGGCAAAACAATCAGTCATACAGAAAGCCCCCATTGTGACTGCTTGATCGAAGTACAGGGCAAATCACAATGGGCACCAAAAAAGGGCATACACACACCATAAAAATGAATGTAAGGATGCAAAATGCAACATGCCACACACAAACGGGATGTACCGGTAAAAGAGGTTACCTATAAATAGGAATTACACCTGGCTGAGGAGTTGGGGTGCCATGTAACAAACAGACACCAGCTACGAGTGAGTTTGCATCGAGTAAAAAGATTCATATACAGAGGAATTACACCTTACCTGAGAGGCACTCACCGAGCACACATGAAAACATGCAGGATATGCAACAGACATATGATAAGTGCACCAAAGTGGTGAAGGTGAGTATACCATGACGGTAGTGACTCAAAAGAAGCGGGTATGTCGTAGCGATAGTGGCCCAAAAGATGAGTATACCGAGGAGGAAGTGACCTAGAGATAGGCATGTAGTGACGATATTGACCCAAACAAATGGGTTTTCCAAGGAGGCAGTGACCCGTGGATGGGCATACTATGATGGCAATGGCCCCAAACAAAAGGGTATGCCGAGGGGTAGTGACCCGGAGATGGGCATACCATGATGGCAGCGGCCCAACAAAAGGGTATGTTTAAGGGGCAGTGACCCAAGGATGAGCATATCGTGATGACGGTGGCCTTATAAAAAGGGTATGCCAAGGGGGCAGTGAGCCGGAGATGTGCATACCATGATGGCAGCTGCCCGATAGATGGGTATGTCATAAAGGCAGTGGCTCGAACAAATGGGTATGCCGAGGGGCAATGACCCAAACATTGGCATGCCGTGATAGCAGTGGCTGATGCAGATAAGTATGTCGAGGAGGAAGTAACCCATATATGGGCATATCGTGATGGCAGTGGCCTGAATAAAAGTGCAATGCAAAGAAGTGATGGTGCGCATGCAAATGAACAAGTAGACTCATACACCAAACATGCAATACGATCATGAACGACATGCAATATGATCAAAGACAACATGCAATAACATGAAAAACATGAAAATGATCAATCGACTGGGTCGTGGTGACCGGTCGAGCTAAAGTGCAGCTCTACTAGACCGGGGCGGCTGGTCAAACCAGTGGCCGGTCGACCGGGCTGAGGTGGCTGGTTGACCAAAGTGTTCAAGTGATCATGTACATGACATGCAATATGATCAACATGCCAAATGCATCAAATAGTCTATAAACATGCAATGAAACCCAACTGCTTGTAGGCACGTCGAACTCGTTCTGACGACATCGTATAAGTACCTAGGGTTGATGCACTTTGAAATGCGGCATCACCGCCTCTGGTTTTGGTGTGGCAATGTGGAGGGTTTCCCCCTCCGATTTTGGGAAAACTCTCTGTTTTTCATAGGGAGGACTAGCTACAAAGCTTTTTTTGCTCTACGAACACTGATGATCTTATAGGACAGACTAGCTATGAAGCTTTTTTCGTCCTCTAAGATCGAAGTCAACTAATCCCTCCAAACGAGACTAGGGGTGCCAAAAACGTGGGAAATTGAGATTCCAACTCGGCGGGATAAAGATCTAAGGCTCACAACAAAGGGGAGACATTCAGCTCTACATGGGCATTTGGTCATGCATGGTAAGTCCTAACCTAAAGGCTAGCTCTAGGTAAAGTAACGATCAATGACATAGGTACGTTGAAGTGCCGGTTCACACCAGTGCACGCACCCCGTGTCGGCGATTGAACCCACATGCATAAACACCACTAAAACCTAGGGCCAGCTAGGAGTTTAGAGAATCTCACCACCGCGATGGTTGCAGACACATTCTTTTTTCTTGCTCCAAGCTGTCAACGTCCAGTTCATGCACCAACGTGCCTCACAATGAAGGAAGAATGGGCATAAGAGTGAGAGAGAGGTCCACTTTCCGAAAAATCTCATAACAAAATACATTGAAAGCAGGAAATAGCAAGGAGTGAGCGAGGTACGTAAAGTCCCCAAAAATAATAATTTTGGCATATAAAAATATAACCAAAATATACCTTCGCAAGGGAGGCTGCTCGACAATGGCAAACGAGGGGAACCCATGAGGTAAAAGACGTCTCTGCCTCCTTGAATAGTAGCAATGCTCACTATTCGGTGACATTGAAGTGCTCTAATGAAATATCCGACCGTTGTGAATGTAGGATAGTGAGGCGGAGGAGTTAGCTCACCGGAGGTGCACATAGGGAGTAAAGGAAACATAGAGGAGAGCCCAAATCCAACATCCTTCTCGCTAATTTTCTCCGGCCTAAATGTGATGTTGGGAAGGCAAAAGGCCCGCGAAGAGGAAGAGGAAGCCCGAGGTGACGGGCCAAGAGAAAGAATAAACCGGCGAGGGAGGAGTTTCGGCAGAGGAAGCTGGTGTAAGGGAGAGGAGAAGGGTTACCGCAGGTTTCACCATTTGTTGGAGGTACGTAATGGCCGGTTAGCGGCGTCCCCATTATTGGTGAAGGTGGCATGGCAAGAGGGAAGTCAGTGCTTGGGCTAGTCATCACAAGGCAGATGGGAGAGGGCACGGCTTGAGATGAGAGGGAGAAGGATAAGGCCATCCACGATAAATATGGCATGCAATAAATGAGAGAGAAGGGGGGATATGCACGTGGGTCACACGTCAGTTATAAAAATAAGGATAAAGCTTTTTTTTATTTTTATAATAATAATAATATTATTATTATTATCATTAATATTTTTATTTCCTCGCACATTTTTGTCGGACGCTTCATTGCGATAAAATGAATATCCCTCTAAGTAAAAGTGATGTTCCAGATGCACTGGTGTGGTCCATTTTATCATCTGGGTCGTTTGGACTAGTTTCTCGACGATCGAGCCAAAAATAATAATTTGAGCATTTTGCCAAGCTTTGGTGAAATGGATGTCCTCCTTGGATGAAATTGACATCCCGGAATCACTCACGTGACCTGTTTCGTTGTTCGAGGTCATCTAGACAACTTTGCCGGCTATCGAGCCAATTCGAGCCAAGTTAGCATGAGATGCGACGCATAATATTTGTTGACCCAATTAGAGTCATCTGACGTGTAAAATTCCGACCGACCTTCTCCTAAGCGAGAGCCAAAGTTTAGCAAAGTAACCCATATTATGTGCCCCTCAAAACACACCAAAAAGGTCTTGGGTGAGTGTCTGAACTATCAGATGTTACGGACAAGACGTAAACTATCCCGAGACATATGTGTGGACACCCTACACCCATGACATCCAAAAATTCATGTCAACAACATAAAATATTTCAAACAAAACAAACTCAAAAACTAACTATCAATGACACATATGGGTTGCTTCCCACAAAGCGCTTGGTTTAATGTCATCAGCCCGACATTCCCAGTCTTATTTTGGGTGACCCTACATTACAGTCTCTTTAAAAGCTGGTCTTTGACCATCAAAATTAATATGATTTTAATCTGTGTCCATTCACTTTAAATATTCTTTCAGTATTGGGTTCTCCAATATTAACTACTCCATAAGGATAAACTTTTATAACTCTCAATGACCCTTTCCACCTAGAATTCAATTTTTCAAGAAATAATTTCAATCATGTATTATAAAATAAAACTTCTTGTCTAGGTTCAAATTTTCTTTTTATTATCTTCCGATCATGTCATTCTTTCATTTTTTTTCCTTATAAATTCTCTCATTATCATAAGACTCATTCCTAGTTTCCTCAAGCTCATTCAATTGCAATAATCTTTTCTCACCAGCTTCTTTCAAATTGAAATTGAATTCTTTTATCGCCCAATAAGCTTTATGCTCTAATTGAACTGGCAAGTGACAAGTCTTCCCAAAAATTAATCTATTTAGGGACATTCATATAGGTGTCTTATAGGCTATCTTCTATCCCCATAATGCAGTATCTAATCTAGTAGACCAATCCATTTTACTAGGATTAACACTCTTTTCCAAAATTTTCTTAATTTCACGATTAGATACTTCTGTTAAACCACTAGTCTGAGGATGATAAGCAGTTGCAATTTTATGCATTATATTATGTTTTTTTCACAAATCTTACAATTATTGCATTCCTAAAATGAGATCCTCCTTCGGTAATGATTACTCTCGACATTCCATATCTTGTAAAAAGAATTTTAATTAAGAATTTTGAAACACTTCGAGCATCACATCGAGGTGAAGCGATTGCTTCAATTCATTTTGAAACGTAATCCACTAAAATCAATATGTATATATTTCTAAATGAGGGTATAAATGGTTTCATAAGATCGAATCGCTATGCATAAAAAATTTTAATTTCTAAGTTAAAATTTTAGAGGCATTTCATTTTTTTCTCAAAATATTACACACTCTCTAACACCAATCACATGTTTTGATATATATATATATTAACATCTCTAAATAGAGTAGGCCAATAAAATCCAAATTGTAAATTTTTTTTAACAGTTCTAATTTAAACATTTGGATTCATATTGGGGTTTTAAACAAAAACTCTATATTGCTTGAAATGATATGTATACTTGCGTAGTACCCCTAGTGTCAAAACTTACTATTTATTATCTAAAATATTTTATTTATTCACACTAGCTGCTAAATATAATTTTGGCCAAGTTTTTGGAAATCTTTTGAAATATAAATATATGTGTAATTGTAGGTCGGGTCATGAGCAAAGTGGAGAAGAAATGGAGCAAAGTGGAGGTGACTTAAATTTTTAGAGGACGCAAGTAACCAGCACCTTATCACCATATTTTTTGGATGTAGATGCACTTATCTCGAGTTGGGAACATGAGAGGCTGGCGCTTAGGCGCCTATCCCATATGAAAATGTGGGTAGAGAGCTTGGCACCTAGGCACCAGAAACTGCCTGGGCAGTTTTGAACACCTGTTCCACACAATTTTAGGGGTTATTCACCTCAATAAAAGAGCTATTTTGTGAAGAATAAGGGTTTTTGGTCAGTCTTTTGATGAAGGAGAAGTAGGGTTTCCTGTGAAAGAATAAATAGGATTTCATGAGTGATTGGTGAGTAATTTGAGTTGAATGTAAGAAGAGTGTTCAAATTAATAGAAAGGGAGAAAAAAACCTTGGAGAAGCATTCTCAAAGCTTTGTAAGGAGTGGAAAAGTTAAGTATTGTGTACTCTTGTAATTGCATTTGTGCAAACACAATTTTATAGTGGATTTACTTATTTTCAAAGATGTTTTGTGGTGTTTTCTCAATGTTTTCTGAGTAGACCTTTTACCTTTCCCTTGTGGTGATTAAGCATGTAGTGTAAGATTAAAGGAAAGCTTTTAAAATTATGTTTAAAATCTTTAATGTGATGAGTAACCTTCAAGTTTTCATTTACTTTTCATTCTGGCCAAGTAATTAGTTAAAATAAGTTTTGAACAACAATGACTCAGGAGAGCTATAGAAGAAAAACTAGGTTAGTCACGTTGAATTATAGGATATGGAGCAAGTACACTATAGGGAGATGCAAATGTTAGTTAAATAATCTTTGTTGGGTTCAAATTGGGGTTTAAGGAATTAAAACTAATTAAACTAAATTTATTTTTGTTCTTGGGAGAGGGTAAAGAAGAGTGTTGCTCCAATTTGTCACTAACTTCATTTATAATTTGTAGTTTTTCAATTCTTTCACTACACCTAAATTATTACAAGGGAAGTTAGTTTTACAACTTGATTATCTAAGTAATGAGCAATTTAAGAAAGAGTTTGAAGAAAAATTAAGGCAAGAAAAATTTAGTGAGAATAAGAATGTAAAAAAAGAAGAAAATTTAGATGATATTCAGGATAAATTTGAAACTTTAGATTAGTTGGAAAATGACAATAAAACTCTTATTTCTTGAAGTATTAAACCACCTGAATTTGAACTGAAAGTATTACCTGCTCATTTAAAATATGTGTTTTTAGGAGATTCATCTATATTGCCTGTTATTATATTTTCTTAGTTAATTGGAATTCAAGAACAAAAAGTAATAGAAATGGTAAAAAAATATAAAAAGGTTTTTGGATGGACTTTAGCAGATATTAAAGGAATTAGCCCTTCAATTTGTATGCACATAATTTTATTAGATGAATAATACGAACCTAAAGTTGATCCTCATAGGAGATTAAACTCAATAATAAAAGAAGTTGTTAAAAAAGAAATTTTAAAATGATTAGATTCAGAAATTATATACCTTATTTCAGACAGTGCTTGGGTAAGTCCAATTCACTGTGTTCCACAGAAAGGAGGATCAAGATAAAACAACATTTACAAGCCCTTATGGAACATTTGCTTTTCGTAGAATGCCTTTTGGACTATGCAATGCACCTGCAACATTTCAAAGATGTTCTATGTCATTATTCAGTAATTTGAATGAACATAGAATTGATGTATTTATGGATGATTTTTCTGTGTTCGGGACTTCATTTGAATTATTTTTAAATAATTTATAAAAAGTTCTGGAATTATATAAAAAAAATTAACCTAGTACTAAATTGGAGAAAATGTCAATTTATGGTTGTAGAAGGAATTGTACTTGGGCATAAAATTTATGAAAATGGCATGGAAGTAAATCCTGCAAAAATTCAAGTTATTGAAAAATTACCACCAC
>NEWO01000365.1:660421-679409 GCA_003013225.1 Phalaenopsis aphrodite | reverse complement strand
GTGATTATATGTTAGAAACTTTTACTTTCAAAAGCTTTTTTTGAACCACTTCAGGAGAGACCTTGTAAACATTCATACCCTTCAAATTTTATGTTATTAAACTAGAATTACAGATAACATAGGATTATTGTGTAGGACTTTAATTAAACCCAAACTTTCAGGCTAGGGCTTATAATCTTATACTAGAAATTTTTCTGAATTGAGATTTCCTTGTTCCTTATGAGATAGACAATAAGGCTCTAATCATGGTACTACTTATACGCAATGTATACTTGCGTGAGCCGCCCGTACCTTGCAGCTCTTAGTGAGTGTCAAGTTTTTGGTGTCTTTGCTGGTGAACGATGGTGAATTTGAATTAAGAAACATTTAATTGAAATTTTCAGTCTTAGATTTGAAAAAGGGCAGTGCTCACTATTTCCTATTCAAATTTTTTTATTTCTTTACATGAAAAAACCAAAATTATCTTGTTTTAATTTTCTTTATTATGTACTTGTTTTTGATTTAGTAATTTGTTTGTGTTATTTGTTTTTATTTGAACAATTTGTTATTTTCATTAGCATAAGGGTTACCTAGTTAGTACATGCATAGTTGAAGACCTTCAGAACTTGAACCCTACGTTTCTGAGCTTGAGAGAATTGTAAGAGAAATCAAAAAACAAAAGAGACTTTAATAACTTTTAGGAGAGATGATGAACAATCCTCAGAACAACCAAGAGTTCCATGAACAACAAGATATGCCTAGACCTTTGAGAGACTATACTAACTGTACAGTAGATGAAATCCATCTTAGTATCCACGCACCTACCATAGAAGCCAATACTTTCAAATTGAAGCTTGTTATTATCTAATTGACACAAATTAATCAGTTTGGGGGACATATTCTGAAGATGTAAACTTTCATTTAATAAGTTTTTTAGAACTTTGCGCTATATTTCGCTTTAACAGTGCCTCCAACAATGTTGCGAGGTTAAGTATTTTCCCTTTCCCCTTAAGGGAAAAAGTTGAAATGTTGCTAAAATCATTAACTGCAAGATCAATTAGGACATGAAGCGACCTGGCCTAGAAATTCTTAGCAATGTAATTTTCACCTTCGAAAATGTACAAACTTAGGAATTATATAACTTCTTTTTGCCATTATGAATGTGAATCTATTTATGAAGCTTGAGAAAGATTCAAAGAACTCCTTTAGAAGTGCCCCTACCATTTGTTGCATGATTGTTTGATAATTTAAAATTTTTATAATGGGTTGGTAAGATCTCTTATGTCGATCATGGATGCTGTCGCAGGTGGTTATCTTATGTTAAAATTCTTTGATGAGGAATATTCTTTGATTAAAGAGATAACATCCAATAATTTTCATATAGATGTTCTTTCAATTTTGACTTCTCACGTAGTTGTTATCTTTAGGAAGCTAGATCAATTAGGGATAAACCAACCACATGGACCACTAGTAATACAGGAAAATTCATATGGACAATGACATAAGGTTTATACTGGCCCCAAGCTCACATAACACTTTTCCATGAACCACAAGGGATGATAAAGCTCTCAAGATCCTTAAGCTTCTGAGGACCAGGATAAGACAATATTCATAAGTCCATATGGAACTTTTTCTTTCCGAAGAATGCCCTTTGAGTTATGTAACACACCTGCTACATTTTAGCGGCACATGATGTAGTTTTTGTGACCAAATTAAGAAAATAATAGAAGTTTTTTATGGATTATTTTTAGTGTTCGGCCCTTCATTTGACTCTTGCCTAGATCATTTGGTGAAGGAGATGAAACACTATGAAGAAACCAACTCTATTCTCAAATTCATGGTTTCTGGAGGAATGGAAGTGGGTCATAAAATTTCATGGTTTTTGAGGAATTGTATTGGGTAAGAAATGGAAGCGACTCTTGTATGAAATGACCCAATACAATTTCTCCAGAAATCATAAAATTTTATGACCCAATACAATGCCTAGGCACTGCCCCCACATGCTCGACAAATTACTCTAAACCAGGTTCAAGTCATTTTCACAAAAAAACACCTCCCTAGCTCTTCTTCGACGACCGAGAGGCGATACTTAGAACACCCTTTGATCTTCCAATTTTTCTTGATCATTGACATTTTGATGAGCGAAATTCAATCCCAAGAGGTAAATTTCACTCCCTAAGCTATTTTCTTCAATTTTTATCCAAGATTTTTGAGATTTTTGGTGTAAGAAGCTTGGATTGGAGATTTTTTGGGAAAAGTTTGATTTAGCTCTTAATTAGAATATTATTGTATCCACATCACTTTATATCCTTTATTCTTATGATTTTCATTCTTATTACTCTTTTATTGCACTGAAAACCAAGGGGAGCAACTCCAAATCAACTTCATGCAACCAAAATAAGTTTGTAAGCTCCAAAATTAAGGAGCGATATAATGACTTCTTAGTGTTGAAGAAGTTGATTGTGGAAAAGGGGATTCATTAGCCTCAGGGTGCAGTAGAGAGTATGACTATTAATCATCAATGGGAAAACTTTTGTTACAACACCTCAGTTGTTGTGATCTTTGTGGTAAGAGAATATTATGCTAATCTTCTTGAAATTTTTAATGAATCAGTTTTTGTGAGAGAAAAACTTGTGGATATCTCAACTTCTCACATCAATGTATTTTTTTCTTTAAATGATCTCCCTAGTGGCTCCTACGCAGATTTCACTCTACTGGTGATTATCTAGATAATGCTATCAATTCCTTAATTGATGGTAGAGGAGTGTGGAAAGTTAATGGTGGAATTAAGCTTAATTTTTCTTGTTCTAAATTAAATGGAATATTGACAGCTTGACACTTTTTTGTTTCTGCTAAAATGCTTCCTTCTACTCATCTTAGTGAAGTGAACAGAGGTCGAGCTTTCTTAAATTATTGCATCTAAAATAATCAATCCATTTGTCTAGGCCCTCTAATTCATTACTCAATTGTAAATTCCACGAGTTGGGGAGCTACTCTTGGTTCGGGGGACCCATCTACTATCTTTTCTTTATGCAAACATGCTGGAGTTTCTACTAGTAGTTGATCAGAGCAGCTTCATCATTTGAAGCTGATTTCCAAGACCACCTTGAATTTATATAGTAAGCATGTTCTTTTGGTATTGGGACTTCTTCTTCCCAGCCTTCTACCTCATAATCCCAACCTCGTCCCTTCTGCCTCCTAAAAAAATCTTATTGGCTCCTTAAATGGCGTTTGTTCGTTCAAGGAGCAATTCAAAGCAACCTTTATGGATGAAGATTTGTTGCTCGGTACCGCCGACCACAACTGTCCTTTGTATATTTTAGTCAACATTGACATATTCATGCTCTCCAGTCTTTGTGGAATCCATGAGCATCCATCAACCTTATGAATCTGCGAACATTAACATACTTCAACATCGACACTCACAAACTTACAACTGACAACAGGCAGGGGCATGGGCGGGACTCGACTTCTTACTTATAGCATTTTAAATGAACAATGTAATTCAAATTCGGTCAAATCATCATAATTCTAATTTCAACGAAATTGAACTACGATGTAAATTCAAATTCATTCATACTCTCTCTCTCTCTATATATATAATATATATATCTTTGTAATTCTTCATAATAGATACATATATTTCTCAAATTCCTTTTAAAAAAAATTATAATACACCACAAATTCATCCAATGATATCGTATGTCTACGCATAAAACCTCTAAAATTTAGATCAATTAAAAGATTCAGTTAAAATTACCAAAAAAAAATTGTGTTTTGTATAAATTCCCCTGTTTGGTTCGAGAATTGTACAACGCCAGCTCTCTTTTTTGAGAACAACGTGGTCTAGTGCTGATGGCAGCGATCGTATGGCAAACACCTGCGAACCCGCCAGAGGCGAAAGATTTCATCTTCCTCAACGGTAAGTTACACACTTCTACTTTGGAGCTTTATAGTTATCTGCGCTCTGAAAGATGGTGGAGTTCACTCCGCAGGCAAGCGTTATGTTAGGCCTTATTACTTTGAGTTCATCTCCCACGTATGTTAACCCATTCGACCTTTTATAGACGTAGTTTTCAATGTATTTGCTAAATTTGCGATGTTGACCAGTATCGTTTCATATCTTTGATTTATAGGTTAAAAATAGATGGGCGGGGAAGGCAATTGTTGATCTTTTTACCGAGGAGTTCAGAGGAAGACCTTATGAGTATTATGTACGTCTCTTTTTTCTTATTCTCATATTTGATTAGATGTCGAGTTCCATTAACTTGTGAGCAGAGAAGAGGAGGCCATGGCTCCCACTCCGTTACAAATAATAATAATAACAATAAATAAATGAAGAGGGCATCATGAATATATTAATAGGATTGCAATGTGGCATATTTACATGGTTGTTTAGGCTTGTAGAGAGAATTCCTAAAGCTATAATCAAATGGCGCTTTGAATACTGTACTTTTCTTAGCACTTTTGTTGAATGATTGGTTAGAAAACATTATAACTTTACGAAAACACGTTTGCTTCATAACTTGGTTTACACATGTTGTAAGAAGTTCCAGTAATATTAATCACAGCTATGTTTGTATGAGTAAAATGATAAGTTATCTCTGTTTTTGTTTTGCTCCATTAGTTGTATCGTTGTTGGCCTTGAGGTTTGAGGGGAAGAGGAAACATAGGATGGATGCAAATGCTCATTCATAATGTAATAAATACTAAAGAAAAACGACAAGGGATCCTAACGTTTGTGTTTGTGCATATTTGGAGTTGGAGGGATCTTATTCAATTTTTTAACATTCAGAAATGCGTTTCCTACACATAGATTTTGCAGTTGAAAATTAGAATTCCATCTATCACGGAGCTTATACCAAATCTTGACCTCTACTTGGTCATCATCCTGAGGACATGTTCCTCTTCATCTTGTTTGAGTCTAACTTCAGTCTCATCATCTTGAACACCAATTGCAACTAGTGTGATCCAATCACACCAGTGGTGAGACTAGATTTCTAACTGACAGCATCTACTATGATATTTTTTTCTTTGGATTATACGTAATCTCTAAATAATGATCTTTTATTAATCCTAAATATTGTCATTGCTGAGATTCACCTATTGAATTATAAACTACTTTAAACTCAGATTGTCAGTAAATACATTATAATTTTTTCTATAAAGAGAATATCTATAGATTTTAAGTGCAAAGGTTACAGTTTCTAATTCTATATCACAAACATGATTATTGCTTTCATGGAATTTTGATTGACAACATGCATATGCTACCACCTTCAACATTGCATTAACACAACCTAATCTTTGGAATGGCACTTCACTAATTAATTGAAACCCAATAGTCAAAAAAGGAAACAACCTGTCATTGACATGGATGAAAATTTGAATTCAAGCCAATTGGTTTATCCAATCTCCAATTAAACTAGGATATCAACATTTACAACTAGTACAAAAGGGCTTGAAAGCATGAATGGAGGCCTTCGGGGGGCTATTCTGCAGTTTTGGCTTGCAGCAATGAGGACCCATGAAATATTGTTGTAATTCTCTTACCTGCATTGGAAACCTTGATAATGGCTTCATTAATCCAGGTGGAAGAAATTTTGAAGTTGATGATGAGATGGAGGACAGAAACGTTCATCGATTAGAATTTTAACAAAAGACTCATTTACTGTTTAAGGTTGATGGCACAAAGCTAACCTATGACATGACAGTTGAGACTAAGAAGCTTAATGGCTTGTTCAAGCATTGTGAGACCTACTTTCTATTTGTAAGTGCAATTATGATTCATACCCATAAGATAGTCTTCATCAGGTTAACATTATCTGTTCTTTGTTTTTTTGTAATGGAATGTGAAATGCGAGGAACCATGATTTGACAAAGATGAACTGAGCTGTCCTGAGCCATAAAATCCATCTTGAGGAAGTTCTACCTTATCAAACATTAGTGAGAGAAGTGGATCCAATGTCAGAAACTAAGGCAAGAAATTGGGAAGTATGTGCAAGACTATATTCTCAAATGTCAGAAGTGACCGGTTTCTCTATAAATGTTTCTAGAAGAAATCACAGCTCGATTGAAGTTCTTCTGTATGACAACCTTTTTGGGGAACTAGAGCTATTCTTGATCACCTTACTTGCTGAAGTTGCTATTCGGGCAATGACTATGGAACCAAAATCCTTTGATATGGAAAAACTGCACATAGAAAACTGTAGGACTTTGATTCTTAAATTCCTGCACACAGAACCGTAAGATTGCAAACAGATCATGCAGCCACCGAAATCCAAAAAACAGAAAGTATGGACAAAAATCCAGAGAGAGAGAATTCAAATTAAAAAGAAATAAAAAAAATTGCATAAAAATCCAGAGAAGGAGAATTTAAATTAAAAGGAAATAAAAAAATGGTTTAACATTACCTGGGCGCCATGCTAGGATACAGAAAATTCAAACATGAGTGAAGAAACGAGCAAGGTACATGTCTGACTCCAAAAATTGCCTCTCTAAAAAAGTATTGCATTTTATAGGCCAATCCTTTCAACCCAAGAACCTAAACAGACTAGGACATAAAATAAGAAAGAAAAGAAATAATTACAAGTATAGCACTCCAATCCCGCACAACATTGGAAAAACATCTCTTGCGTTAGGCTATAGAAGCCAACCACTAATCAAGGGTGGGTGACATGGTGCAAAATTGTCAAAGAGATAGGGACAAAGTAAATGAGAGGAGAAAAAGATAATCAAGAACAACAAAATAAGAGGACTTTTTGCATACATTGCCAACTTCATGGTCTGCTATGACAACACAAATGCCAAGCAACAAAAGCTCCATAAAAAAATCATGAAAAAAAAGGAGGACCGACAAACCAAACAATTATGACTTATAAAGAAGTGCAAATTGGTGGGATACAACAAACAAACCCACATTCACCTTAATGGATCACAAGAAACCACCTGGAAGGCGGATGCTATAGAAGAAAGAAAGCAAAAGGGTTATAGAACCAATATAGTAGTTGACCAATCTTTGTCTGATTTCCCTATTGTTAGCATAACTTGTCCAGGTGGTGGAATTGCAATTTGCAATGCAAAATAAAAATCATCTTTGAAAAGTTCCTACAGAACTCAAGAACAAATGTTGTTATGGCTGCAACATAACGACAACTTGGAGCTATTTGAAACTAGGGGACAACAAAGGTTTGCTCTTGCAAGCTTTGGCTAGTAGCAACATGTGGTCGAGCAAATACTTCAAAGTTAAATGTATAATTGAACGTGACCATGATTTTCTTAATCATTGATATAGAAGTTAGAAGAATTTTATTTCAAAGGAGTTGATCGATGTGTTGATGTTGAAGATCACTCATCCAATTTTTGATTCCTTGGTGTGGTTCAAGAAGTTAGTTTATTATAGGGTGGACTGACAAAATACTTTCAAATTCTTAATTTTAAAGTAATACATCGATAAGTCCTACAAAGCTGTGCCTCTTGATGTGTTTCATGTGCCCCTCAAGAATTCATAAATTTGGCGTCATAGCACCATCTACTGCTAATGATGGTTGTACTTATGCTTGGTAAAATAATGCAGTCTTCACAAATCACGCATTTTCAAAGCTGTTCATCTCAACACATGGCACATACATTTTAAGATATAAAATCTCCTCACCCTCAGTGGAGTCTTCTAGAAGCTCTCTAAAACCTCTTTCAGGAGCACTATCTGTTTAAGCCCATATACTCACGTTGCTAGGGAAAATTTTAGCCCTAACAACATTGCTATTCTCTTTTGAAATCACCTAAAACAATTGAAATTCCTCTCATCGGCTTGCTTGTGTGCATGGGAGCACACAAGAAAACATTAATGATTGGATTCAACATTCCTTCCATCCTACCATTTTATTTTTTCCATTTCATGTTTGCTTCAATAGAAGTGATGACAAAACTTAATGCTAGCACTATATATCTCAGACCAATGCGTATGCCACTACATCCCAAGTCTTCCATAACTACCATATGATGATTGGAGTTCCAGTTTCTATGTTACCATTATGCTAGCATATTAGTACACATATTTAATGCTGTCGCAATGTCTTATTTTGCTAGCACGAATTGATAAGTGCTAGGCTGTTGCAATGTCTTATTTTGCTAGCACAAGTTGATAACTGCTAGGCGACATTAATAGTTCCAATATTGAGGTTATCTCAGTGCCAAATAATATTAATCACATTGCTTCTATAAATACCTTAGGAAGGATTTTGATGAGGGGGTTGCATGGTTAGTTGAATACCAAGGTGTCGAGTTTTTTGAAGGAATTAAAATTGGGAGACCTCGGGTTTCACTCCCTTTGCTTCTTAGCTCTCCTCGAACTCTATTTCACCCTTTTTATGGTCCAATCTTTTGCTCGGTTCTTGCAATCTTGGAATCTAAGCATATAAATTTGGACATATCTAGAGGCTTTGTCGCAACTAGCATGCAAAGGGTGGCTCTCCTTATTCTTTCTCCTTTAGTTACTACTATAGTTTAAACATCACATAATTCCTCATGCCATTCTAATCCTAACCACTATAATTCCTCTTTCATCTTGAAGATCTCAGCTCTGTGAGGATTTGCTCCATATAGCACATTAAGAGCCTAATAAACCCGCACATTAGATACTATAATGGATATATGTCCCTTGGCTTAACTACTTTAAAAAATTTCTGTTCACTTGCTCTTATCCCTCAAGAATAGTGGATTTTTTTTTCTCTCTCATACAAACATTTTTATACATGCTCTCCCTCATCACCACATAATTATTCCCTATTATTATTTTCAAAACTTTAATCTTTTATTCCAATTTCTCCTCCTCAATTAGCTAAGAAATGATTGGTGGTAATCTTTGTTTTGTACTGAATAAGAGTCCTTTCCTAAGCTAAGCAGAAAAATAATCTTTTTAAAAACTTTTCTACTCGTCTACAAGATGTTAAGGTTTTACCACTTAGGGGAGTTGTTGAGCACACCTCTGTCATTGACTGAGGAAACTCCATCATTGAATCAACTCACGTATCAACAATTGCCCCACTGCATTTTGAGGAGATTTAGATGCGTGGTGCACACTTTGTCAAGCAAGGCATAATCTTGATGAGCATTTCATCATGCGGACGCCAGTGATGTTTGTAAAAAAGATGACAGTGGATGATGAATGTGCATCGACAATCTTTCACTAATAAGATCTCCATAAAGAATTGCTATGCATTGTTATGTATTTTGCATTTTGTTGACCTACTACAATTGCCCATGTTTTTCTCCAAGATGGATTTAAACTTCAGCCATCATCAGATCTTGATCAGAGAAAAAAACCTGAAAACTATATCTTCAAATTGAGTGTATGAGGTTGGTGATATCATTTAGCCTTTGAGATTCTTGAACAGGGTATTTTGCAATTATTTATTTAGGCTACATTTTTGTGAATAGCAACAATTGGATGTAATATTTATGCCAGCTTGAGTAGGTCTTAATTTCTATAAGAAGCCAAAGTTGTACTTTATCCCAGGAAGTGTGAATTTGACAATCACAAATTTGTTTTTCTTGGCTTCACAGAAGGTGAAGAAGAGCTATAAATTGATATAGTCAAGGTGGTGACAATTGAGAATTATCCCAGATTGCACACCATTTTTCGTAAGTGCAGGGTTCTTATCAATCTTTAATGAAGTTCATCATGCATTTGTAGGTGCTGGGCGCTCCTTCCGACATGGTGAAAATAAGAAGAGCATCTTCCAGTTGTTAATAGGAAATTCACCTAGGTGCTGTTTTTTTTTTCACCTAATTTGCAATAACCATTTGAGTTGGAGATGAATGCTTCCAACTTTGCCATCTGTGATCATGCAAGTTCTACCAATGTTCCACGAGGACTTGTGATGAATGACTGTCATAGCTTTTTGGCTTCATCTGCACCATCCATGGGTCAAAGTCGAAATCTTATTTAGAGGCGTGTTTCGGGTACCTTCCATAGAGTTCTTTTTTATATGTAGTTTTTTAGTTAACATGGAGGATGGCAGTAGTGAATATTTGGAGTTGTGCTGAGCACAAAATTTTGGAAGAAATTCTTAAATTCACAGCAAGTGGAAGAAAATATGATGGAGTCATTGGGCTATGGCACCATACTCACATTATTTATGCTTATTGATACATTTCAACAAAATGTGGAATCTATCATACAAAAATATAAGGGAATAATGTCATCATATTTTGACCCAATTCATATTTAGATTAATAAAGATATGCAAATCAAGAAGTTCGTACCCATTTTTATTTCGTCTACTAGTAGTCCTTTTATTTTACTATTTTCCAGCAAAGATATAGGCGTCTATTATTTAATTTGAGAACTTGTAAATGGGGTTTTCTGTGTTGCTTAGAACTTTCTTTATCACTTTCTGGATCATGGTGTTTCCCTAGTAATTGGTCTGTAGAAGCTCACTAGATTTGTAGAAGTTGCGTTGCATTGAGATCCTCCTAGCTTTTGTCTGTGCACTAAGAGGAGCCTCATAATTCCACCTTTATCGATAAACCTTCTTGATAAAAATGGGTTCTTTTTGTTTGTTCGAACATTTAAATGGGTTCTCATAATCAATTTGGATTTATGTCGGGAATGTCTACTATGAAAGCTATACATTTATTGAGAGGTTTGATGATGAAGTTCAGGGACAATAAGGAGGATCTACATGATTTTTATTGATTTAGAAAAAAACTTACGATAAGGTTCCAAGAGATATCTTTTGGAGAATTCTTGAGAAGAAATGTGTTGATATGACTTATATTCAAGTCATTAAAGTTATTTATATAGGTGCTGTTACTTGTGATTAAATAGAATGAGTATTGACCAAATATTTTCTTATTTCTGTTAGTTTACATGAGGGATCGGCCTTAAGCCCATATCTTTTTGCTTTAGCTATGGATGGTCTTATTGGAACTTACAGGAGGATGTAACTTGGTGTATGCTTTTTGCTGAAGATGTTCTTCTCATGGATAAGACGATAGAAAAAACTCAGGAAAAACATGAATTATGGAGGTTTACCTTGGAGTTTAGAGGCCTTCGTTTGAATAGAACTAAAACTGAATACATGGAATGTAATTTTAGTAGTAGTAGCTCTAGTAATAGAAATGTAACTATGGATGATCAAATTATTAAAATGTGTGAACACTTTAGATATCTCTGGTCTATTATTCACAGTGATAGTGTATTGATGGGGATGTTATTAGTAGAATTCAAGTTGGTTGGTTGAAGTTGAGGAATGCTTCAGGCCTATTGTGTGATGGAAAAGTACCGCTTAGACTAAAAGGAAAATTTTATAAGATGATGGTGAGACCTGCAATGCTCTATGGCGCTGAATGTTGACCTTTAAAAGAGAAGCATTAACTAAGTCAAGTGTTGCCGAGATGAGAATGATTAGGTGAATGAGTGGCTTTACATTTAGAGACAAAATGCAAAATGAATGTATTCGTGATAGGGTTGGTGTAGCTCTAGTGACGGACAAAATTAGAGAGAGCCGTCTTAGATGGTTCAGTCACATTAAACGTCGACCATCTGATGATCTGATTAGAAGAGTAGATGTTTTAGATTCGACTTATGTTAAGAAAGGTGGAGGTAGGCATAGGATGACTTGGGCATATTGTATAAAAAAATGATCTTAGTTTATTAGAATTAAATGAAAATATGACACTATATAGGACGTAATGGAGAAAAAGGTTTCATGTAGCCGACCCCATTTAGTGCGATAAAAGTTTTGTTGTTGTTGAACATTTAAATGGGTTCCTTTGTCATTCTCGAAGAAAATTATTGAAAGGAATTTTTTGTGGTTTGATTGTGACATTAGGTCTTATTTTTTAGCATCTTAAGTTGGTGTTTACTCTATATAAGGGTCATTCACATTGTAAAATCTATTAACATTGGTAATGGCAGAAAAAAAAAATCTTGATAAGGCACCCCTCAAATAAGGAGAAGTTCTATCAAGGTGGTCATCTTTTATGGTAAACGATACAAGACATTAGATGGCCGCCATTTACAATGCCAAGTCACTGGGGTATCAACAAGGGCATTAAATAGTTCAGATGCTTAACCATTTGTCCCATGCCACTTGCAATTCCAAGTCCGTTTTGTTGAACTGTAAATCTAGTCTAAAGTCTAGAACAAATGGATTTTATTTCAACTATGAACATGCATTCTTTACTTTTAAATTTTATATAACATCCTTTTCTTCTTGGTGTAATGTACGGTGCTATTTCTCTCGTGTTTTGTAATATTTTCTATTGTGCTGAAAATTTGATGCTATATATGTAGGAAAGTGCAGTCAAATGTGGACGGATTCAAGTGGATGATAAAATTGTTCCAGTGTCATATGTTGTTCGATCAACTCAGAAGATAAGCCACTTTGTGCATAGGTTGGCAAAATGACCCATCATAGCCTTTTTCACAAATTATAATACATTATATACTTCTTTTAGAATATGAATTTTCTCATTGAAGTGTCTTTTTTTAGAATGTGGGCATGTGTTGGTGTTACTTATAGCTTTTGATAATTTGCTTTTTAATTTTACCTTACCAGTCCATAAATTGTATTGAAGTTACTAACATCTTTATCAGAGCTGTTCCTACTACATATTCAAATATGCAAGTTTGATTAAATTTTCTAAATATAAAAATAAATCTAATATATTTATTATATATTATGATCTTGGGCAAAAGAAAGCTTTTGCTAAATAATATCTGTAGGCTTGGAGCATAGAATGAAGTGAGCCATTACAAAATATTCTCTGTAGTAACACTAATATGCTATCGTGAATACATATAGTTGCAGACAATCCTGATATAAAATCCATGGACAAATAAACCCAGGTAGTTGTAAGGATAGGATGAGAAACGTGCAGGCCAACATGCTGTTCAACCTTTTTCCTTTGATATGTAGACATAGCTAACAATCATAGCAGCACCCTTTTTTAATTAAGGGCAATACTGTACCTTCAAGCAAATGCATAATAATAACTTATACCAAAATAACCTGCCATGCTGCCAACACATATTTTTCAAACAAGATGACCATCTTGAATCATAGCAGCAGCAAACAAAAGGTATGCCATTCTTGTGATTATAATTAATCAAGTGAATGTCAGGACATATTACTGTGGGCTCCGAGAACTTGAAATATCTCTGACTCTCGACGAAAGCTTAATTTGTTAAGTTTCAAATCAAATTTTAAGAAGGCAGATGAGATAGTAGATAAGACACTACCCAGTGATTCCGCCCTCATTTTATGAGGACTTTAAGATCCGGGGTTTGAGGTTTCCTATAGACGCAAATTCCCATGTTTAATTACCCCTCCCGTAGTGGAAGAACACTTTCGATTAAGATTAGTCATTAGACACTATGTGTTTAGAAAAAAAATATATTTAGTAATGAATTTATAATTTAAAATTATAAAATTATCGCCATTAGCTTAAAAGCTGATGGTGGGGGAAATGATGACGAATCCGATCAAGATCCCATGGTTTCGTCATCACGAATTGTCATGTTTCCGGGACTACTTATTCAGCGGAGGTAGACAACCCAATTTGACAGAAGGATCCCTATTAGCAGTCATGGGTTGCGTCTAAGGGAACCTTGTATACCTTGGTGAGTGTTTGTCTAAGGTGGCTAATTTAATTCAACCTTAACTAACTGATGAATTTATGCCTTGTCAAATATAACCAATGATTCATAACTCATGTCATTGAGGAACATACGGGCTACAACCATGATCATTTTACAGCGGAGTCTACTAGCCAAACCACTTAATGGAGTCTACTGGACCAACCGTCCAGTAAGAGGTACTTGGTCACAACTGCTTCTTTTGTGGAGCCTACTAACCAAATCACACAATCAAAGGACTCGAGTCATGTCTTTATTGACAGAATTATTTTGAGTTTGAATTTAATAGTTTATTTAATATGACATTGACTTTTTGTGAGTTTGAGTCAATATTAGATTTGTCCATCTTGATAAACAATTGCGGATGGTGGATAAATTTTTTTTTCTAGCATTGAGTGACATAATTTTTCATTAAAATATGTTTTTAATGATTTAAAATCTCTTAATTTTATGAGTGGACTCATCCTGTTGAAATTCATAATCAATACGACCATCATTCGGGAACATTGTCTTTGAACATCGATTCTATCTTGCTTATAGAAGAGTGGTTTCAATAATTATATTAATTTAAATTCAACTATATTTTGAAGTTTAATTTTGAAAGTAGACCCCTCCGATTGAAATATTCTATTAGCTCGACCATCATCAGAGAATATTAGTACTTGACATCATTTAAATTACTCAACCATCGACTCCATTTTTTATTAGGAGGATCAGATTGGGGGTTTAGTTTTATCAGCTCCAACCACTATAGGGAGGAGCCAAAGTGTACGACTTACGACATTGTTCTATAGGCAAGATGACATGCTTATAAACATGCATAATTAACATTTTTTATGATATTTAAAAAATAATCTTTTTTAGCAGCTTTGAAATGCGTGCACACTTTGGAAGCAAATTTAATTTTAGTTCAAACATGTAATTTACGTCCGCGACATTCTTGAAATTTCAAATTTAATCATTTAGGACACATTAGAGCATATGTAAGTATTTAATTTATTGGTTTGAGTTGATTTTTAAATAGTTTTGCATGTATTTCGAGGCATATTAGATTTGAAATTAAGCGTGCATTTTAACCTGCACAACATTTTCAGACCTTGTGATCGAACATTTTACATGTTGGTCGGAGCATATATGGGTGTTTTAGTACTTATAGTGCATGGTCCTTGGTATATTTATAAGATCTACTCGCGTGGATGTTGAGGCATTTGATGTTCTTAAAGTTGGTGTGCTTGACTTGACATTAATAATCTCATGCACAAATCTTAGGACATTTAACGTTCTTCAAGGTGGTGCACTTGACATTAATAACCTTGAGGAATGTGCAAACCAAAACGTGCAAAATTTTATTTTGGGGCCCTAAAGTTCACCTTCTGTCTCCTAATACAATAATGGTTCAAATCCGATCATGACTGTGCAAGATTTTGTCTATCGAAATGCCTTTTGATGGAACACCTGTAGTTCATTTGTGTATAAGTTGAGTTGCAGATCCAATGACGTGATTGCATGAATATCGCATTATGTTCATTTCTAGATGTGTGTTGGGAATATGATACTGTTATCTTTGCAAAACTTTACTTTGAGCCCCTCAAATATTGCCTTCTAGTTGTGGATTTGGTAGGATTAAGGCTATGAGCTTTGTAAGCGTCATTTAGATAAAATTTTGGCAGTCTCTTGGCATCATCCCCACTTTGGGGGCTACATCGGAAGACTCGATCTTACCACCACACCAAGCAAGATGTGTGTGGCTAGGGTCGTAAGACACCACAACCGAAATTTAAATTTGCCCACTGCTCCTAATAAGATGCACATACCCCTTCAAAACTTATAAAGTAGCACGACAAAATTTTCCTTTCGGATTGGAACAACCATACCGGTACTTAATTTACATTTTTATTGTCACTCTTAATTAATTTGTTTAGGCCTCGTCAATCTGAATTTGCCCATTGAATTTCAGTAGTTTTCTGGTGTCATCCCCGCTTAGGGGGCTGCCTAGGTGGCTAAGTCTGACCACCACAGCTAACAAGATGTGCGTGGATGTTATCGTAAGACACTGTGACCAAAATTTAAATTTACTTACCACACCTAACAATATGCACATATGACTTTGATACGTGCAAAGAAACAACACAAAATTTCCCCGCCGAGTTGGAACAACCCGAACGAGTACTTATAACAAAATTTCCTTGCTCTATTGGAAAAATAGGAACGGGTACTTAACAACAAAATTTCCCCACCACATTGGAACAACTGGAATGGGTATTTAAAAGTAAGCAGATTTCTCTGTCCAGTTGGAACAATAGGAACTTGTTCTTAATTGTATCCTTTGTATACCTTATGCGATGCGAGGAGTTCAGCGAGTTGACAAACCTGTAATAATTTCTGAGGTGAAGATAATTTATTTCATTTGTACTTGTTTTGTCTTCATTGGTGCTAGCACACTTTTCACCCAATTGCATGACATTTTTTTGTCGTTTAACCATATATCGGTTAAATCATATCACACTGCATGCCGTTGATTTTTGATTTTTTTTTATAAAGTTTCTCTAAGTGCTGGCATATGCTCGAGTAACTTATGTTGGTTGGCTGACTGGATGCCTTCATTCAAGATAAGAATATCAAATGTATCCTAATAATGATAAGAGTAATGAACAAACCAATAAGAGGACTTTTACTTCCTGATAAGCTTGCACTCCTTAGCTGGACCATTACTTTGAAAAAAACCTCTTGAAAAACTTTTTGTAACTTGAATATGCATATTTTCAATCAGCTTATACTTGAATTAAATCTAGACACAAGATTTTCACTTGGAATCGATTCTGTCTGGACTTAAGCTAAAAGTTTCGGGGGGTAGAAGCAAACAGGGAGCAGAGATGGGTTTCGTGAGATGCTCGTTGTAGGGAGAGGATTTAACATGTTGAGCTGGGCTATAATGGCTGTGAGCGGAGCAGATTTTTGCTGGTTGAGAAACGGGTGGTTTCGGTTGGGAGCTTTGCGTGAGAGAACAATGAGAGCTTGAGTAGGATTGCGGAGCCGCGGGTGAGGGGGGAGCATGTGGATTGAGTAGGTAGAGGCTTTGGGCAGCAGGTTTTTGGGTAGTACCATACGAGAGAGAGAGAGAGAGGGAGAGAGGGTATGGAAGACAAAAAATTGTGGCTATCGCATAACTGCGGGGAGAGCATGTGGAGGGAGCAGGCAGAGGCTTTGGGTAGGAGTACTATATTCGAAAGAGAGAGAGAGAGAGAGAGCGTGTGGAGGGAGCAGGTAGAAGCTTCATGCAGCAGGAGTTTGGGTAGGAGTACTATACGAGAGTGAGAGAGAGAGAGAGCGAGAGAGAGAGAGAGAGAGAGAGAGAGAGCTGGAGTAGGATTGGGGAGCTGCAGGTGGTTTGGCCTGCCCAGGAGTTTGGGTAGGAGTACCATACACCCGCGAGAGAGAGGGAGATAGAGAGAGAGAGAGTGAGAGAGAGAGAGAGAGGTGCGTGTATGGAAGAAAAAAACTACCAAAGCAGAACCTCAATTGTGAGTAAAAGAGGCCCTATCCTCATGGAGAGAGGGAGGGAGGGAGAGAGAGAGAGGGAGGGAGGGAGGGAGGGAGTAGTGAGGGTATAAAAGACAAAATACAAAACTAGAACATCAAGTCTGAGCAAAAGAGGCTTTATCCTCATGGAGTGACAAAAAACTCCGATGATTTAGGGACCGTATAAAAAAAAATGCAAAAGAGCCCTTAGGGCACAAAAATGGGCAGTTTTATTAAGCTCCATAGGAACAAAATGAAAGATAACTTGTTTAAAAAATAGTCAGGAAAACAAATTTGTCTCCAAGGTCTGGTTGTAAGCTCCAAGATCTTTTCTCCATGCTTTGGCGAAGCGAATTGATGACATTACTTTTGTCTCCCTCAATGATAATCCCACGGGTTTCCCTCATCCATGGTTCAAAACCATCTTCGAGAGCTATTATAGCCTCTACTTCTACTTGTGAGCTATCCCAATTTTGCATATTCCTTCACAAAGCCTTTAAAAGAGTGCCTTGATCGTCCCGAAGAACAACCCCCATGCGTCCATCCCACAGAGAACAAGCACGCCGTCCACGTTTGCTTTGATCCAAACTGGAGGTGTAGGTGCACCAAGGAGAAGAAGAACATGACCTATCAGACCGAGTGGTATCCCATTGCTCCTGGATGGGTTGAGCTGTTTGTAAGCCCATCTAGAATGGTCGTGTTTAGGGTATCCCATTGCTCCTGGATGGGTTGAGCAAAGGTGTTTGTGAGCCCATCTAGAACGGTCGCCGTCAATATCGTCTGAGTACCAAGGGATCCCATGTTTTTTTGCATTTAGATATCTCCAGCATTGGTAAACCGCGGTGCAATAAATTCTGCTTAAAAGGAGTTGAAATTGGGGAAGATTTTGAAGCCTTCGTAGAACCTCCTCACCTTCGCCGAAGTTAGGAATCTAGAACTCCGATTCCTCAAGATGGTCAACACCTCCTTGATCACTTTACAATTGGCCATAACATGGTCAAGGTCTTCAACTCCTTCGTAGCCCCAGGGGCATCTCTACTCATTGCTAATGCACCTACCGTGCAACCATATATTAGTTTGTATAGCATTAAGCTGAATTCTCCACCAAAAACCTGCTCTCTGGGATGTAATTGAAGTTTACCAGGCCACTTAAAGTTCAGACCAGCATGTCCAAACAGATTTGTATAGGCGAGGACACTCACCATACATTTCGATAGAGCATGAATTAAAAACACCTTATCATTATTTCGTAATCTTAAAGGCATACCTGAGGGTATGGGACATCATGTAGTTGTGCAGTGGCTTTAGCAGGAAGAATAAAGAGTACCTTTTATAATTATAATTATTTTATTTCAAGTATGGATTTTCGTGTCAAAGACTCATTTATAAAAACCTAGTAATATTGGTGTCTTTCTTAGAGAAATTTGACGTTCTTGAAGTGCTTGCTGAGTTTGTTTTGCGATCAGAGGTCATTTGAGCGACTTCTACGATGGTTGAGGCGATTTGAGCCCGAATTACATGTGTCGAGCTGACTTCTTGTCATTTTCAGATGTTTGCTCTTTTCAATTATGAAAATTTTGATGCTTTGAACGCACTTGTACAATCAATTTTACATTCGATAATGTTTTTAGTAGCTTCGAACGTGATGGAGGTATTCAAAATTTAATTGCGCAGTGTTGCCTTCTGTCGGCGTTTAAAAGGGGGGAGTTACGTTTGGGGGTCGCCCGTAAGAAGCTGTCGGCCGCCGGAATCGAAATCCCGTCGCCCGCTTCGGAAGGACTTTTTAATTTACGTATATATATATAATTTTAGAAAAAATATGAAATCAAACTGACCTCATATTTT
>NEWO01000365.1:649279-659937 GCA_003013225.1 Phalaenopsis aphrodite | reverse complement strand
CTCATTTACACCCCTAGTAAGGAGACCCAGAATAGAGCATCTGTTAGTTTATTTTGAATGGTGGATGTGGTTTTTAGAGGACGAAAATGTTCTTCATGAAGGTAGTCAATCTACTTTACATTGTCTATTGCTCAACTTCTTTTGAGTATTTATATAATTCAAGGTCTGGTGATAAAAAATGAAAATAAATTCCCATTATCACTAATTGCTACTTTTGCATAGTCTTATTTAACTTTTCATTAAAGTAGGCGTCGGGTTGATCTGCTTGATTAATAATGTCACTAAAAACAATATCAAAGGTGTTGAACCTTAAAATAATTTGAAAAAAAAGACAATAACTACAACAACAATAACAACAAAGCCTTAATCCCATTACGTGGGGTTGACTACATGAATCCTTTTTCTCCATTGCGTCCTATTTAGTGTCATACTTTCATTTAGTTCTAATAAATTAAGATCATTTTTAATACAATAAGTCTTCCTAGGTCTACCTCTGCCTTTCTTAACATAAGTCAAATCTAAAACATATACTTTCCTAATCAGATCATCAGATGGTCGACGCTTAATATGACCAAAACTTCTAAGACGAAATTCTCTAATTTTATCCGTCACAAGAGCTACACCAACCTTATCACGAATATATTCATTTTTCATTTTGACTCTAAGTGTAAAGCCACTCATCCACCTAATCATTCTCATCTCGGAAACACTTAACTTAGCATTATGCTCTCTTTTAAAGGCCAACATTCAGCGCCATAAAGTATTGCAGGTCTCACCACCGTTTTATAAAATTTTCCTTTCACTCTAAGCGTTACTTTTTTATCACACAAAAGGCCCGAAGCATTCCTCCACATTAACCAACCAACTTGAATTCTACTATTAACATCCTCATTTATATCACCACCGCTTTGAACAACAGACCCGAGATACCTAAATTGTTCACACCTTTTAATAATTTGATCGCCCAAAGTTACACTTCTGTCATTAGAGCTATTATTACTAAAATTACATTCAATGTATTCATTTTTAGTTCTACTCAAATGAAGGCATTTAAACTTCAATGTAGACCTCCATAATTCAAGTTTTTCCTTGAATTTTTCTCTCGTCTTATCCATAAGAACGATATAATCAGAAAAAAAAGAAAAAGAAAAAAAAATTATATAATTAATTAAGTTGAAAAGAGGCCTACCTACTCCCACATGTTGAAGTCCACATTAGCCCAATAACTGTTCCCAGTAAGGTAGAGCATGGAATTAAATAAAAAAAAGAAAAGAAAAAAGAAAAAAGATGGTTCAAAAAAGTGGGGAAGATGAGAAAGACAGGGAGAGGAGAGGGAAAAAAAAGGATTTGGCTGTTGTTCCGTGCGACTTTCTTTATCGACTCAAGTCGAAGCGCCTCTTGGATGTAGTCGCGAGTAGTGCTAACTGTGAAGGTAGCGACCGAATCACCGACATACAGAGAACCGAAACTCCCCTTTCTCTTAGGTAAGCTTCATCGAAACTCTCGCTTGGTCCTCTGCTGTGATGCCGTAAGCCTTAGTTGAACCGTCTCTCCCCTATCGGCAACCATCTCTGCCCTAACCCGCATACAAGATCCGCAGGGCTACCTCCTAGTGCCGCTCTGTCCGTTTCCTCTGTTCACGAAGCTGCAACCCTCCCTTGTTCGTAAAACCCACATGCAAGGTTGCACCACTTGAATTCTCTCCAATGGCTCGAATTGCTCGCAAAGTGCTGCTTGAACCTGTTTTCCTCCACCACCTAGTTTGTTCTACACGTAGCGGGAAAGTAATGACGGGATTGCAGCTTGCGAAGACCTTCTTCGAAACTGAAGCATACAGTCGCGATGCTCTCAACCATTTTCTTTGCCCTGGTAATGTTGGTCTCACAAACTTCTTTCTGCCTTACTCGTTCGAACTAAAGCCACAAATTGCCCCAACTTTGCAAGTTTTGTTTCTGGAGTGATCTTCTTGCCTCAAAACTCTTGCCTTCCCCGCCCAGAAGCATCTTCTTTTATCAGTGTCGTCTCATTCCCTTACCGACGAGGACCACCTTTGTTACTGACGAACATGCAACCAGCAAGCAGCGCCGTTCAAAATAAATCACAACATCAGTAGTGGGTTTCTTCCATGGGGCGACTAGTCCTTCTACTCACCAGATCAGAGCCAAGAAAATGGAAACGCTACTTCTCGAGCACTATCCCACTTCTCGCCTCATCGAGATTGAGGAATAACTCTTATGCTTTCCCTCTGTTTAGCCAAAATGTTTGCGGTTCTTGCAGCAGTTGCTGATGAGGAAGCAGAAATGGTGATGATTCTCAGGGAGGGTCCAGGATTTTCCTAGGGGCTCAACTGGGCTTTAGCAGGGAGAGCTATTATCGTAAAATGATAAGGCCCATTACAATTTTTGTGTTAGCATTTTATATCTTATACCACTGACTACGACTAATTGAACTCACAAAAACTTTCTTCTTTTATAAAAAAAATTATTATAATTTCTTCTCATACAAATGAATAAACTTAATATGCTGGTTAGAAATAGTTTTGCTAGAAAAATAACAAAATCTAAATTTTAAATCAACATGCAAACTTTCATACCTCACCATTTTTTCTCTCTTTCTCCTTTCCCTCTCTTCTTCTTGTCCTTTCTTGTCTTCTTTTTTCTTGCCTATTTCCTTTTCTATTTCTCCTCATGAAATATATGGTAGGCTTGGCTAAGTTTATATTATATAACCCTTTTGCTATAATTAAATAATTCTATATCTATTATTATATCATATGTGCTATGTAATAACGAGAAAAAAATAAAAAAATAAAATAATAATAAATTGAACTGGTGTAGGAATATGTATTCTCTTCGGTTACGATATAAGAGTTGTATCTCTTTCGAACCTATCAAATAGAACAAGAGAGAGAGAGAGAGATCAAGAGAGGAGAAAACTATCATGCCCTAGCTATGAAGAAGAGGAAGAAAATTGTGTCCTAATCGAAGAAGAAAGGGAAGAGGTAAGGGAGAACTATCCTGAACAACAGGAAGAAAGAGAAGATTGTGCGCTGCTCTATTGGGTTGCATCGAGATCGCAACCAAAAAGGAAGAAGAGGCACAGTGCCCGCGATCAGAGAAGCGAGCTCTGTGTGTGTTAAGGCTGTTGAGCTGTGCAAAGGAGAAAAGGGAGAAGATAGGATCTGCAGTGCTTGCGTGCGGGAAGGAGAAGGGGAAGGGACGAGGGTTTTGAACTCCTTGCAAGATTAGTGCAGTGCCCTTACAGTGCGAAGGAAAGGAGGAGGCGAGTTTTTTGTTACTAAAGGAGAAATATTGACCAAGTAAATAGATGAGGTGGGAAGCCTCTATCTAGTTGGACGTCGCGTATAGAGGAACAAAAGGAAGAAGAAGGTGCTTTTGCATGCCACGTATGAGTTGTAGCGGGCCGTTGGCCAAATGATTATAAGATATGGGTTTTAATTACAGAATCTTATAAGCATATATATGTTTGTATAATATGATATTAATAATATGCTCATTAATTAATTGGATATTAAGGAGAACTAATATGCTTTGGTTTCGAGCAGATAAGAATTGACGATGGGGAAGATAGATGTAAGATTTATATCTCCTTTAGTTTATTTATATTAGTATTTTAATTAAGTGCCATTATGTGGATATCAATTATTATGAGTCGAAACTAGTTATTTGATTGGGAAGTTGTGTTTTGACATTGGAGAATTTTTGGCCTTGCTAGAAGAAGTGAGGTAAATTCTACAATTTTATTTTTACGTCTTCTAATTTAGAAGATATAAAAATATCTAAATTAATGTGCATTTTGAAAATATTTTAGGATCTTGATCTCATGTCAATAAACTAGTAAAATACTAGCAAGAAGTCAAGAAGTTAAGTGGAGGATTAAGCTAATAAAGATGTCTCCTAATAATTGAGGTGAGTAATTATATATCTAGATTCTAATAATTATTTCTGTTTCAAATTATATATTTGATTTCATGCATTCCCTATTTCTGCAATAACTTTTTTATATTAGCATACATGATAGATATTCATGTTAATTATATTTGCATAATTGTTTAGCCTCTAAAATTTTAGTAAATGTGCTTATGTCAGTTGATTTTATGACTTATAGACTTTGTAAGTTTGCATTTATTGATCGACAAATAGAGGTAAAGTGTTTCATAAGAAATGATTGCATGCTATGGAATAATGAAATATCATATATATGATTGCCTGTATGTGCATGTTTAGAGGAGTTCACCCCTAATTGTACAAGAAGGGGACGCCTGTGTACTCACACACGTAGAGATTTTTCTATCACCATAGACAATTGTGATAGATTACTAACAGCTATGCCGACTGGATAATATCGGTCATTGGTGTGTAGACAGAGCTTATAATCACAAGACAATTATGATGTTTACATCGTTAAACGTTGTAACGATGAGATAATTTCAGCCAGCGGCGGGTAAGAGCCTTTTTACTCCAGACAATTGTGATATATTGATCACTAATCACTGTGACAACGAGATAATATCGGTCAGGGACGTGCCAGGTTATGTTGAAAGTGATCTTCGAAGAGACAAATGTGTATTCTAAGAGTATAACATAAAAGTAAAGAAATACATATAAAGGATTTGAGTATTTTTATTTAGAAAAAGGTCATTGATATATGTATTAGCACATATAGTGTTTCTTATAGAAATATAAAAGATTAGCATGCATATTGATTTTTTTTTCCTTCGATTACTGTTGTTTAGAAGTGAGATTGCTCTTGTATTATCTTTAGATAAATTTTTATGTTGTTTTAATATTCTTGTAGGTTTTAATCTTTTGAAAAAGAGGAATAGAAGAGAATCGAATGTTTACAAGAGGTGAGAATAAATGAATAACAAACAAAAATGCACAAATTTCTACTTTTTAATTTTAATTCCTTTATTTAGTGTGTTTTTCATGTTTATTTGAATATTAAACAGTTAGTTATAGAAATAAAACATCAGAGATTTGATTTTAATTATTAGATCGTTTGTTCCTATCTTGGTTAATTCTAATCCTCGGGCTGGGTTGTGACATGCTCTCCTAAATCCAATTTCAGCCCTTCAACTTTCTTCAGCCATTGCATATAAGTGAAATCCGAAATTGCACTCATACGTGAGTGGATGAATTGGACTCATACGTGAGTGGATGAACTGGGAAATTTGAATTAAAACCATAGGAAAACTTTATTTAAATAGGAATTAATTCCATAAATTTCTCATCTTTAAGAATTATCATATAATTTTATATACAAAAATGATTGTTTTGATGTGTAGAATGTAATATAATGATCAGTGGTGATTTTATAAAATTTTGAAAATTTAGGTATCAGTTATTTAGTGTTTGTTGCACTTATACAGTTATACCTCATCAAAAATTGGGTTTTACACAAGCTTTCTTTGCTGCCCTTGAAGCTTAGCGATCTTATGATTAATCAAAAGTTCATTAAATAGAGATATTAACTGTGTTGCTGAGAACAAAAGATCTTCATAGAGAGAAGTTTTCTTCATTTTACATAATTTCAGTGAATCATGTTTTTTGCTGTACAAATCGAGTAGAGTAAAATGAAGAAAACATCTATCTTAACGTTTTGTAGGAATGAATGAAGGCTGATTCAGGAAGCTGAATCAAAACTGTTGTAATAAGCTAATAATGATGATAATTCTATTGATATGAGGCTCAAAGAAAATTGGCTGTTCTCTTTTCTACCCTATGATGCATATATGTAATCGTGTACTTTTAGCAGAGTTCATGCTATCTTGAACTTGAAATTTAAATTATTTGAACTTCATCTATAACTGTAGAGGGCAGGTTTAGGTTGTAAGTTCTTATCTGCAGTACAAATTTGATTACTGAAGATTTATAAGTCTGAAAAAGGCATTTAAATATTCATGCGTTGTTTACATAACTAATTGGCATTCCCAAATGGCCATACGGTGAGTAGACCACTGGAGACTGCTTCACTCATCGTGCACCATTTTTTATACATTGTCTCTCATTTATATTTTAAACTATTCGTTATCTTGTGTCTTCCAAGTAATGTCTTTCGTCTACATGTAAATTTGCTTGGTCTTCATAAGCTTTATTCATAAATTTTTTTATATGAACAGTACATTTTGTTTGGTTTTGTATTTACATGAACAAAATTAATTTATGATAAAATTTAGGTAGCTACCACTTTCTTATAGATTTACATATCTAACACCTAACATTTGATATTTGCATTTATAACACCTCGGTGCTATAAACCATTGCATCAAAAGGTGCATTTGACTTTTAAAAAGTTAGTAAAGTGATATTTTTAATGTGATGTTAAAGATTTGAGTGTGAGGAATATAATGTTGAAGTTTAGATGTTAGATATTTAAACATATAAGAATTGTATGGTATGCATGTAAATGCCCTTTAATATAATGATAGAACTGCAGAAAAATGAGCTACTGGAATGGAGTTTGTTCATATTTTTTTTACTTCTATAGAGCTGCATTGGAAGAAGCATAATGCATGCGTGCACCTCTTTCATTTGAAACTTTTTATTGGATTCTAGAAGACAAAAAAGATTTTTTATTTATTTAGTTTTTTTTGGTATCCACTTATTACTTTCACGATTCAGAGAATTTAGAATTGTTTCCTAGTTTCTATTTTGATATGGTCTAAATTTTTCGTCCAACATCTTGACTCCTAGTAGCTGCTTCATTTTGATTTATAATTAATATTGTCAAATATGTTTCCCTAGTACCACGAACTTGTAATTTTTTAAGCTGTCTTGGCTTGCCAAGATATACTATTTAGCATTTAGAATGTTAAAAATAGCTTGTTATTGAAGGCATGAACCTCCGGTGCTGGCTGGAAATGTTTCAATTCTCCACATTGAACCTGATGTCATAACCGTATGCAAACCTGCTTCTATTCCAGTAAGTAAATATATTTAATGGCACTCTTGTAGATTTTATACATCAAAATCAAAGTCCTTTATTTAAACTTATTGTACTTCAGTTTTACTGGATACTATAGCAGGCTGGTTTGGTGCTTAGCACTTGAGTATCATTAGCATTTCCATATGGGGCAATTCATCGACGGGCATCTTTGATAAATTTTCTTATGTAATCTATGACTATTTATGACGTTGGGGCTCCCGTTTTTTACCTTGGATCACGGAATTCCATGATTGTAGGATCAAGTCAAGATGGGTTCCGTCCCGGTGGTCCTGCTGCAGCGGGAATTTCCCACTATTTCGGGCTTCATTGGCCTTGTGGACTCTTATTTCCTTTTTTTTTTTAATTTCCAATTATGGTTTAATTTGTGTCTTTGTATAAGTACATTATTTTAGACCTGATTTGAAGACTTTGCTTTGTTTTGTATTTTTTGGAGATTGTATTTTCTGATTTCTGTCTTAAGGAGTGCTATATCATCTTCCTTTTGCAAGTATTGTGTTTGTCGCTTGGCCACGAACAGATTGTGGATCTCCCTCATCTTCTTTACAGCGCTGTTTCACTTCTAATATCACTGTTCTCCATCTGGACACCTGTCAAACTGCTGTTCCGTCTTACAGTTTGCTTCCCAACAACAATTTTTGCCATGCCTTGGCCTTCGTCACTATTTTCACTTACTCCACTCATCCTACAACTCTCCTAATCCTTCTTTGGGTTGTGCCACATTTTAAACAACTCTAGATCGGTGTCAATTTTGACATAAAACTTTGATTAGAATGTTCTTCTAACTTGGGCACCTTTATCCATTCATTTAAACAGGATTTATATGGAAGTGTATATAGACTGTTTTACTTACACGCATTCAAATGAATTTGATTTTTTTTTTCTTTATTTTCACGAGGCTTCTGGTCTTTCCTGCTAAAAAAGAAAATAAAAAAGTTGGATGATTGTATTATATTGTTCTCAATAGTGGCCTACACTATACCATATTTCAGCAGGCAGGTAAAACTTAATTGTTGGGCTATTTGGAAGTAACAATTGTTCTTGAAATCCCTCATGTGTAGTAATTTACTTGCAGTTATTGAGATCTGATTGTTTCTCCATAATATTATATATCTTTGATGTTGAAAATATGACCGCTAAATATATCGGGAGGTAAATCTAAAAAACAAATTGTTTGATATTAAGAATCCGCTTAACCTGGCTTTCTCCAGGGCATTAACAAGTTCTTAATATCAAAAGAAGTTTTACCTTTGAGGCCTTTGGTCTTATGTACCATGGATTTCAAAGGGGGTTGAAGAAGAAGGATTCGATAAAAAAACACGAAAGAAAATGGGAGAGAAAGTAAGAAAATTGATACTTGAAATTATTGGAATGATTTTAGATTCGCTACCCTCCCCCTCGCTTCTTCCGGCAGTCAGGTCACCAAATTTTTGCGTGGAGGCCAAATCAATCTGACGGGGTGATTATATAAGAAATACTGTCATGATACCGAACTAGGGCATTGGGGAGCTCATTAGATTTGGAAAAGGTAGCGCCTCAGTACTGTGTGATAGTGTTGCAGCGCTGCATAATAAATAAGTAGTGTTGCTGTGCTCAATGGTAGTGTCGTGGGGTTTGGTATGTTGGAGGTGACACTCTGGTACTAGGGTAGGGCACAACAATGCTCAATGCCTGTTTCACACCCTAGTTTTTCTAAGTCTACTTAAGACACATAGTTCAAACTAAAACAAATTAAAAAAAATGTTACAAACATACAAGCAAATTGATAAAACTTGATTTGTCTCCCAAACAAACACTTGTTTTAATGCCAGATCTTCAATTGGGATGATCTAAGTTAATGACCTCCTTAAAATTTGTTGTATGTCCACCTAAATAAGGTTTCAATCTTTGTCTATTAATTTTGAAACTATGAGCAGTTCTTTTATCCTCAATATCAACAACATCAAATGAATATACTTTTACTACAGTGAATGGACCGCACTACTCAGACTTCAATTTTTTTTGGTAAAAATTTCAAGGATGAATTATATAATACAAACTTCTGTCTAGATTTGAACTCTTTCTTAATAAGTTTCTGTTCATGTCATTTTTTCATTTGTTATAAATTTTGACATTCTTATAAGCTTGCATTCTATTCTCTTCTAACTCATTCAATTATAATAAAAGTTTTTTTGGTTGAATCCTTGAAATTATAATTAAATTTCTTAATTTACTAATAAGCCTTATTTTTTAATTCTACAGGTAAGTTACTGACTTTCCCCAAAATCAACCTATAGAGCGACATACATTTGGTAGTTTTAAAAGTAGTTTTATAGGACCATAGTGCATTATCCAACCTAAGGGACCAATCATTTCTATTAGGGTTAACAATTTTTTCTATACTTCTCTTAATCTCTCTATTTTACACTTCTGCTATACCACTAGTTTGAGGATGTTAAGAAATCCTATGTTTTTTCCCAAATTTTAATTAATACATTAATTCTCTTATTACAAAAGTGACTTCATCTATCTCAAATCACAACTATTGGTGTTCCAAATCTACTAAAATTGTATTTTCTTAAGAATTTTTGAACACTATGTGAATCACATATTGGTAGAGGCACTACCTCAATCTACTTTGAGATATAATCTACTATAATCAAAATCATATTGATTCCTTAGAGATGTTATAAAATGTCACACTAAGTCTATACACCAAACCTAAAAAAAATTGACTTCCAAAATATAATTCATAGGAATTTTGTCTCTTAGAAATATTGTCTACTTTGACATTTATCACATTTTATAGTATATTCATTAACAGCCCTAGAGAGGATAGAACAATACAATCCAAATTGCATCATCGTAGAAGCAGTTCTAAAACCCCTAAAACGGCTGCCAAAATCTAATTCATGATAATCTAATGATGTCCTACTTCTTTTATAGGTACACATTTTCTAATAATTTGATTCTTACATTTAAAAATGTAAGTTTCATCCCAAAAAGTAGAATCTGGCATCAACAACAAACTTCTTCATTTGATAATAAAATAAATCATACGAAATAATTCCACAAACAATGAAACTTACAATGTCTGTATACTAGAGACTATTCTATTCAGTGATCAAAAGAAGTTCATCAGAAAATTCTCATTGATTTTATTTAAAAAGTTCTTGGAATTTTTTTGCTTAATTTTTGACAAGTGATTAACGACCCGATTCTTAGTATATTTTCTAATGACTGTCTCAATATCAAACTATTGTAATAGAAGTATCCATCAAATCAAGGTGGTTTGACATTCTCCATCAGATCAAGGTGGTTTGACATTCTTCTTAGTTAATAAATATTTAATAGCTGTGTGATCAGTGTAAACATTAACTTTGGTCCCTATCAAATATAATCTAAATTTATAAAATGTGAATGCTATTACTAGTAGCTGTCGGCGGAGAAAAGGGTGGATGGTTTGTTTGTGGTTTGGGGCCCGTAAGAAGCTGTCGGCCACCAGAATTGAAATCCCGTCGACCACCTTGTCTGCGCTTAAAAGGAGAAAGTTATGTTTGGGGGTCGCCCGTAAGAAACTGTCGGCAGCCGGAATCGAAATCCCGTTGTCCGCTTCGGAAGGACTTTTTAATTTACATATATATATATATATATAATTTTAGAAAAATATGAAATCAAACTGACCTCATATTTTCCATAGTTTAAATGAAAGA
>NEWO01000365.1:616494-642929 GCA_003013225.1 Phalaenopsis aphrodite | reverse complement strand
GCTGGGGGAGACATATTCTGCTGTTGAAGATGGTCGTGCTGCCTACCGCGCTAACTCCAAGCTCCTTGTCGTGACGAGTTTAAGTTTTCTAGTTATGATGTCAAATCGAACGACCCTATAACATCCTATATGGAAATGAGGCATGCTTAAGGCTATGTAATATAAAATGTGCAATATAGGGCAATCAGCAGAAAACACAATAAAAGAAACAGTGTACATGCCATACATGACAATAACAGGTATAGTAAAAGAAACAGTATAACATGTTTTATAGGGCTGTAGCAAGTACAGTAAAAGGAATAGTGTAACATGCTTTACAGAACAATGGCGGGTGAAAGCATGAATAATATAACATGCTGTACAGAATAGTAGCAGGCAGGAACATGAATAGAATAACATGCTGTACATTACAGTAACAGGTATAAACAAGAATAACATAACATTCTGTAAATGTAAAGCGAACCTGTACGCCCGTGAGATCCACTGTTTCTTAAATATAACAAGCTGAAATATATTGTAACAAGCGAAATCTGGAAGAAAAGCCATCCGGGAAATCCGAAGAAGAGCGTAACAACGACTCATGATCGAAAATTCAAAAAAATCAATGAGAAAAGATTCAAAAAAAATCTCGAAGAAATCTTGAAGAAAAGAAAAGAAACACGAATGCTCTGTCTAAAGCTTCAATAAAACAAAAGATTCGGGTAAGGGGGACCGCAAGCACTCGTGTAGGGCTAGGCTCAGATATATGCATATGTACTCGAGGGTCCACGAAGGCTACTCGGTCACCCGAATGTATAAAACCCGCCACTCGTTTGGAAGTGTGTCCTGAACCTCACCTAAAAGACTATTTTCTGGCCTAAACAGATATTCGTCAGGTGGACAATCGATTTTAAAAATGTATTTTAAATTTTATGTTTTTGACATGAACATAGATCTTAAAAAAAAAGAGATTATCAAATTTTATTTTATAGCGAAAAATATATATATATATATTTTTTAAATAGATTTTAACAATTTTTATTGTCCACAAGTCGATTACGCTGTCGGACGTGGGACTGCCAACTACCTAAGGAGGTTCGAGTCAACTCCCGCTAGACTTATGTCGGTGAAGGATACAGTTATCCTATTGTTCATCAAATACTTGGATCTTGATGTTATAGGATATGACATCTTTCTGCTCTATCTTCGGTGTGCCTTTATCATCACCACCCTACGCCCCAAAACAAACTACTTGCGACCTTGCTTGATGGTTTCACATATAGCAAAAGACTATACGTGGACACTTATGCATCGGACATAAGCATCGAAAACCGAACCAAGAAGCAAGGAAAGAAAAGAACAAAAATGGGGTGAGAGAGAGGAGATACTGATCTATCTAAAACACCAAAAAAGAGAATGGGTCAGCTCTATAAAACTCCTATCAAGACGACCTGGAAAAGTAGGGCCCGAGGTCTTTCCTAACCAACATAAAATACTACTTTTGCGCTGATTTTTCAAACCCCAAAGACGTATGATTAATCAAATCAACCAAATTCTCTCCCAAATAAAGCTTGCAAATCCTCCCAAAATCCCAAAGTTGATATAAAAAATAATCCAACTTCCGAATTAATCCATAGCCTCACATATCAAATAAGACATAAAATCTTCCCATAAAACCAAATAAATTCTCACGACCGGGTTACTACAAAGAGATGAACAGCAGGTAAGGCTCTCGGCCAGGGCGACAAAAAGGAAAGAGGGGGAGCTATTAAAGCTCACGGCTAAAGCAACCTAAAACCAAAAGAGACTCACGGCTAAAGGCAGTAAGGGACAGCTGCTAAAGCCCACGACCAAAGACAACCCAAGGCACAAGTGAGGCTCACGACTAAGGCAACCAAAAGAACCACCAGTGGCTACTATATTCCTTTGGCATACATAAGAGGATAAATGAGATAATTGTATTTTGTTTTTGGGATGACAAACTTGATTCATCAATAACATTCAAGCCATTCAAGCTCTTCAAGCTCAACGAGAAGGACCGAATCACACCTAACAAACTCCAATAGGTCTCACGAGTAGGGACTGTAAGAGGAGCAAATCCCAATGGTGAGCTCACGGGCAAGACCAAAGGGGAAGGCTAACTCAACCACATCACAAACCCACGGTTAGGGACCAAGCAAACATCAAACTGCAGCCTTATACACTTCCAAAACCGTAGGAGTTTAAGGCCAATGGAAATCAGAACCCAAACCACCCCTCGGGTAGGGGCAGGACAAGGCAAAACCGAGCGACAGTTAGAGCCAAACCGAGCCATAGCTAAGGCTCGAACCCAGGCCACAACAAGGGCTAGAAAACATCTCTATGCCTTTAAGACATCAAAATATAGGACGACCATATGTCTCAAACAAGAACAACTATGGAAATCCAAATTCAAAATAAACTTTTCCCCAATATGTATAAATAAGCCAAAGGACATTCACAAGATGCCAAGACCGAGCCCAGCAGGGGCCAAAGCAAATGAAACCGAATCCTCCTACAGCTATAGAGCAGGGATATGAATAAACACCAGAAACAGGCTCTCGGATTGGAGCTAAAGCAAACAAATCGAGCCCCCAAACATAGCCAAAAACAAACCCTTCAAAGCTCATACGTGAAGTTTAAACAGTTAGTAGGATGTTCTAACCAAAACCAAAAGCCCATCCTCAACAAAAATTAACATCCCATGCCCTTGCAATGAAAACCGAATGCCCACAAAGACCCAAAACCGAGCCGTTCAAGGCCAAGACAAAGCCTAAGCATAGATTAAAGTCCAATCTTTAGCAGAAATTAAAATTCCAATCGCTTCAAGATAAAACCGAACCATTCAAAGCCAAGGGACAACTCACGAGCTTTTGAAATATCAAGATATAGAGCCAATATATGCCTTAAGCAAGAACAATAACATAGATAGTATATTTAGGCCTCTAACTTGAGTATTCCGAACATGAACAACTTCCAGCAGATATTTAAACAAAAGGATGTTTCACAAGGAGCTAGACCAAGCCCTCGAAACAGGTTGCATAGCTTTCCAAATTAAATAATTTTTTTTTATAGCATGCATTTCGAGTAAGGGAAAGCCACAAGAAGCCAAAACCGAGCCAAGCAAAGCCAAAACCCGAACCCATCAAGGTCAAAAACCAGGTTGCAATTGAGATTTAAAAGTTAGGCCACAATGAGAGTTAGAAAAATATTCCCATGCCTTTAAGGTATTCAACCTAGAACTACCACATGCTTTGAGTGAAAGTAAATGAAAGTTTCACAATACATATACTAACATGCTCATGAGAGGGGCCAAATTATTTCAAGGCCATCCTTTTAATTGTTTCTAATATAAATATGCCTCAGAAGGTAGTAAACATGCCATGACTTCAGCACTTTAGATAAGCAAAGTAAAAGAGAGAATTAATAGCATGCCACATTGCTCAACCAAATCTAACTTCCAGCACTACACCACAAGCTCATCACCAGAGGCTTGACAAGGCCATAATTGAAAGCCAGTAAAGCACCGAGAAAGTGAAGGGGAGGGAAATACACACCCTTAAGCCTTTAAATGCTATTTCCCACATAACAAATGTATAAAGAATACGTTAGAACATGTTTAGGAATGAGACAAATAGTAATCTTCCTATTCTAGCATGCTAACGGGGCTCGGCAGAGAGCAGAGTCGAGTACAGACAAGGCACAGAGCAGGATCGAAAACAGGTAAAACATAGGGGGAGGGAGAAGTACCTCTTTAATGTGAAATCACAGAAAGATGTTCTCTAGCCAAACTTTCCTCCCAACAGTGAGAAGAACCTAATTGAATCACTAGAAACTCAAAAAAAGAATAAGAAAGAAGAGTGACAGAGAAAATTCCTCCCCAAAATAAATTTTCGGCCCTTTGAAGCTTCACAGAGGAGTTCTGATATACACTATGGGAAGAAGAAGCCAATGATTGAAAAAAATCCCACAGAGATCGAGCGCAGGGGGCTCGACCATACTGTTTGCGGCTCGAGGAGCCAACGAATGATGAGGCGGGATGGGCGACTGCGATAGAGGGGAGCGCGGGAACCTTCGTTCCCATGCCTCGAGCTCGTGGGGTCACACAAGGGATCACAACGGCTTAGGGCAGAGGCACGAGCGAGAGAAGGAGGCACGAGCGTGAGGCGGACGGGAGAGGGGAATGAAATTAGGATTAGGTTTATGTTTTATTTATAATAAATAATAATAAAATATTATTTATTATTATAAATAATACTTCTACACATCTCCTTCTCCAAAATGCCCTCGCGACGAAACAAACGTCTCTCCTAAGCAAAATCGACGTTCCGGACGCGTCGGCGCAGTCCATTTCGTCATCCGGAGTCGTCCAGGCAACTTTGTCGACGATTGGGACCAAAACGCGTCGCAGTCCGAATTTTATCAAAATTTTGGATTAAATTCAATTAAACAGGACGACGAAGAGCGCAACGACGCCAAATCAATGAGTAGGGTCAATCCTAAGGCTGTCAGTCCTATAGGAATGCTCCCTGAGTTCCTTCGGAGTAGCCTTACCCGCTAGGCAATAGCGGTCAAAACTACATGGAACGTCAAGTTGAGCGAAGAAAAGTCCAGAATTGCTAACGGGAAGGACTCCTTCACTAGTTTTCTAGGAATGGTCGACAGAAAGGTCCTACGGCTAGATCCTAGGCTATTAAAGAGGGGAAAGTTACACCTTGACCGAAAGTGAGAATTGAAATTTAGGTATTGGCCTCGAAAGATATGAATCAAAATTTAGGTACTAATTCGAAAATGAGAATTGAAATTTAGGTATCAATCTTAGGATGAGAGTCGAAATTTAGGTATCGATCTCGAAAGATATGAATCAGAATTTAGGTACTGATTCGAAAATGAGAATTAAAATTTAGGTATCAATCTCAGGATGAGAGTCGAAATTTAGGTATCGACCTCGAAAGATATGAATCAGAATTTAGGTACTGATTCGAAAATGAGAATTGAAATTTATGTATCAATTCCAGAAGGAGAGAGTCGAAATTTAGGTGTCGACCTCGAAAGATATGAATCAGAATTTAGGTACTGATTCAAAAATGAGAATTAAAATTTAGGTATCAATTCCAGAAGAAGAGTCGAAATTTAGGTATCAATCTCTAAAGATAAAAATCAGAATTTAGATACTGATTCGAAAATGACAATTGAAATTTAGGTATCAATCATAGGAGGAGAGTCGAAATTTAGGTATCGACCTCGAAGGATATGAATCAGAATTTATGTACTGATTCGAAAATGAGAATTGAAATTTAGGTATCAATCTCAGGATGAGAGTCGAAATTTTGGTATCGACCTCGAAAGATAGGAATCAGAATTTAGGTACTGATCCCAAAGGAGAATTGAAATTTAGGTATCAATTCAAGAAGACAGTGTTGAAATTTAAGTATCGACCAAGAAAGGATAGGAATCATAATTTAGGTACTGATTCAAAAAGAGAATTGAAATTTAGGTATCAATCTCAGGAAGAGAGTCGAAATTTAGGTATCAACCTCGGAGGATAGGAATCAGAATTTATGTACTGATTCGAAAATGAGAATTGAAATTTAAGTATCAATTCCCAAGAAATTGTGATGTTGAAATCAACGATATGTGTCGTGTGATAAGGTTGACATTGGTAAGGAAGACATGTAAAATTCGGTGAGCTTTTATGCCGAGTATGTAATCCCGAAGGGATGTGAAGGAGATCGGTATGGACCGGAGCAGTCGCGTTGCTCTAGCAAAGAGTAAGAAATCTCGAGCTCGAGATAAACAAACTCAGGGAAACCATTTTCTTTTCTTATTTTAATTGTAAATATGTTTTCAAAATTTGATTTTGTTGGTGGATTTTCAAAACGAGTATCATTTATTTACACACACATACACACACACACACATATATATATATATATATATATATATATATATATATATATATATATATATATATATATATATATATATATATATATATATATATATATATATATATATATATATATATATATATATATATATATATATATATATATATATATATATATATATATATATATATATATATATATATATATATATATATTATCAGGTTTTCATTGTTATGTTCATTGTTCACTGTAGTTGCGAACCAACGCATGGTTCTACGGCTTTTATCCCTCGCACCGAGGGCAAATTAAATAATCAGACAAAATTCCGAAATAAGTTTCATTCATCTGTCTCGAACGGAAATTTCAAATCAAATACAGACTGAAGTCTCAAAAAGAACAATATGCAGACTGCATCAAAATATATCCAAAACACGTCATGCCAAATACTTGTCATATGCTATACATATCCGTTGTATATCATATACTCGGAAATGACACGAGTGAGAGGATAGGGATCTGTGGATATCTGTCGCTGGTGTGACAAGCTCTCGATCAGGCTGACCTTCTAAGCCGTGCTCCAGGATAAGAGTCCCCTTCGCACATGCCTAGCGGCGCAACCTTCTCATAGCTCGTAAGGCAATAACTCCTCTAGCTCTGGATCTGGCTGAAAAACCATGCGGTACCTTGTTGTCGTCCATCCTCCGGAAAGTCACTGAAACTCTGGGGTATCGCACCCTCGGAATGCAATGCTTAGCTACATCTGCACCGTTGCCCTTAAGGACAAGTACAGAACCAACCGGTAGAGGAATCTCCACGGATCCTCTGAACTCTCCGGGGCCGATGACATCAATCTCTGTTCCGAACAGGATGCTACTCTTGCTCATCAATGAGACTGTACAAAAAAGTCTTACGAAGTCATGATGATCAATCAGTATGTGGAAGTATGCAGTCTCCCTCATCAGAGATATTAGTGATGCAGCTGTTTGGAATGCAATCCGCAGGAAGTATGCTCCATCGAACCATTCTCTTAATCATCTATTTGATCATCGGCGGCAACGAGTCCACTTGATCATATCTGAGGATTCCAGGAGGATTCCCCTGTCTATCTCTTGTAAAATTATAGCAACAACCACATTGTATCGTGCTTCTGCCTTTCCCTCTCATCCATTTTCTTGGCTCGGAGTAAGTTCTTTCCATCAGCGAGCCTGCTTGACCTTTGTCTTTCAGATCGAAAATGCAGTCGAAGATTTTTTGCTCGTCACTTTCTGAGAAAACTTTGGTGTGTAGCTCTAATCCTTCCAGGATGTTGATGAGCTTTCCCTGTATTTCCTCGTAGAATTCAAAATTTCTTTTATCTACCTGACTCATCCTGTAATACTCCATCGTGCTGGGAAATGGCGGCTGTCGGGGATATTCCCTCGTCTCGGCATTTACAGGAACCCAAACTGGCGCTGATTGTTTCCAGCGGAATGTAGGATTCAGTCTCCATCGGAATATAGGGTTCGATACCCCGCGGGACATGTCTCTGCATTTAACGGACCATAGGCTTGTTCCATTTGGTGTTTGGCAGCCTGGGAATTATCACCATTGGAGGCATACTCTTCTAAAGTACTGTAGTGCTGTAGGTGCAGGATATTGCAGTCTGGGCACTCTACAAAGGCCCTTGCAACTGAAGCACAAACAGGTTTCTCGGCGTTGCAGGTATGGCAACCCGGGCAAAGAGCATCTGAAGCTGACAACAGTCTGCTCTCTGGAACAATTCTGAACTCGGCATCCGAATCAGACAGGCGGAACGAACTTTCTCTCATGCCTGGATCGTAGAGATATTCCTCTGGAATTGGGGAGAGGAAATAATTAGTATTCAGCTGGCGTCTCTTCTCCTCTCTTAGGAGAGCTCGCTGTCTGCGTCGACTGGCGTTTTTGCGTATGGTCTTTCACAACGGAGCGAATGATAGCCTTTCTTCGTTTGCAGCAACTAATCCTCCGGCTGGTGTAGTTATCATGGAGGGTAGGCGGCTGGTCCCCTCCATTAGGTCTGGTTGTATCATCACCTCTTTCCCTTTCAGTGAGGAGTTATTTCTGATACTGAATCTGAGAAGTGAGGGCAACCCCTCCTTTTCTTGTGGGTGGACAACATCCATCAAAGGACCGTTGTAATCCATGACAACTTCGTCAAATTCCATGTTGAAATCGATCGTACCACCCTGCAGCGCCATCTCCTCGTTAAGTGCGAGGTTCCAGCCGTCTTTAAAAGCAAAGATCAGCTTCCGACTTGACATTTTCTTGCAGACGACAGGAAAACCATCAGTGAGCTGAAACTTGGCATGAACAAGAACGAAACAAATGTGTTTTATTAGGGAAAAATTCAGTTCATATCGGTGAAAAACTTATTTATTTATGTTTTATTTCATTTAATAAAATATAAAGTTTGAAGGTAGAAAGAAGAAAATTAAAATATAGAGTTTCAAAAAATTTCATTTTATTGGACCCGGTTATAGGTATTTTGGCCAAATAAATAACCCTAGGATAACCAAAATCCCAAAATTTCAGTTCAAGCGACGTCAAGCTGCGTAATATATCTTCAAGTATCGTCCGTTGATCGGCAACATGGGTCTTTCGCCCCGAAAATTCACCAGCTGATAAGCTCCCTCTGAATAGACTTTCTCTACGACAAATGGTCTCTCCCAGGTTGGTTCAAATTTCCCACCTATCTTGCGGCATGCAAGAATAGGTCTTTTAAGAACGAGAACGAGGTCACCGAGTTTGAACGACCTCAGGCGGACCAATTTGTCATGAGCTTGCAGCATCTTTACTCGATAAAGTTCTAAATGTTGTTGTGCTTCTAATCTCTTTCCTTCGAGTTTTTCTAATTCTTCAAGTGTAAGCTTCACACATTCTTCCGTTGTGAGCTGATTAGCGACAGCGATCCTGAGAGAAGGCGTTTGAACTTCTAACGGTAGCAAGGCCTCGGATTCATATACGAGAGCGCAGGGAGTGCACTGAGTGGGAGCTCTGATCATTGTTCGGTAAGCCCACAAAGCTTCTAACAATTTGTTGTGCCAGTCCCTTTTATTCTCCTCTAGTATTTTCTTCAAAATCTATACCAATGTTTTGTTGAAGGCCTCGGCTAGGCCATTTTCCCTAGGATAGTAGATTGTTGAATATCTCCAATCTATCTCATGTCGTCCGACGAAGTTGTTGATCTTGGTACTCCTGAACGCTGTCCCATTATCAGAGATTATTCTGCGCGGCAGACCGAAATGATAAACAATTTGACTTTTGAAAAACTGGAGAACCTGCTGTGCTGTGACCTCTCGTAGCGGCACTACCTCTGCCCATTTAGAGAAGTGGTCTGTAGCTGCGAGGATAAATTTGTGTCCCTTAGAGGATGGAGGGTCTATTGGTCCTATTATGTCCGTGCCCCAACACTCGAATGACCATGAAACAACAGTTGGGTGTAGCACATTCAGGGGCTGGTGTAAGACCTTCCCATGCACTTGGCACTGGTGACACTTTTTCGTCCTATCCATGCAATCAGACATCATTGCTGGCCAATAATATCCGAGTCTCTTAATATTCAGTTTCATTTTAGGCCCTGACTGGTGAGCACCACACAACCCGACGTGTACTTTAACGATATTCTGGGCTTCTGGTCTGCTAAGACACCGCAACCACATTTGATCGAACGATCTCCTGTAGAGAACGTCACCAACTAGAGCGTATGACATAGCTCTTCTCGTGATATGATATGCAGCTGACTTGTCCTCGGGTAGCCTTCCAGTTTGCAAATATTCTATAAATGGTTTACGCCAATCTTCGCTAATATCGGCAACTGTATTTATCGTCTCCTCTTTCCCAAGTTTGTGTAAAGTCTCCAGGTCGATCTGAGACAAAATTTGTCTTCCTTGTACCGTGATTTCTATGGAATCCTCCGGGGGACATGTCAATTCCTTAGCGAGTTTTGCTAGAGCGTCGGCATGCGCATTATGTACCCGAGGAATCCGATAGAAAGTCACACTAGGAATCTGCTCCAGTAGCTTCATTGCATACCGATGATATTCTGTCAACCTTGGTTTCAAGATCCTGTATTGTCCGGCGACTTGCTGAAGGATATGCTGAGAGTCACCGTAGATGGCGATATCAGTTGTATCCATTGAGATTGCCAATTCTAATCCGGTGATCAAGGCTTCATACTCAGCCTTGTTGTTGGTGCACGACTCTGTCAAGTGATGGGAGAATCTTAACATACCCTTATCTGGCGTGATTGAGACTAACCCAATCCCTGCATTGCATGGTATAACTGCTCCTGATCTTGTCTTTTCTAGCGGACGAAGCACCGTCGAAGTACATCTCCCTGCGTTGCAAACTGGAGAATTCCATTTGTAATATCTGCTCATCTGGTAACTCATCACTGAGCGGGGACCCAGCTGGAAGTGGGTGCGCAACGAGAAAATCCGCTAAAATCTGTCCCTTGATAGCGCGAAGGGGAACAAAAGTTATATCAAATTGCAATAAAATCATTGACCACCTTGCTAAACGTTCGGAAAGTGTTGGCCGGATCATCAAATATTGCAACGAATTGACTTTCAAAATCAGATTATCCTATGAGAAAGCATGTAATGTCTAAGCTTTTGAGCGGCGAAAATCAAAGCTAGACAATGCTTCTCTGTAGGCGGATACTTTACTTCCGTCGGTATCAGCCGTCGACTTAAGTAGTATTGTGCATTTTCCTTACCCTCGTCATTGACCTGAGCTAACAGGGTTCCGAGAGAGTCGTTTAAGGCCGCGGTATAAAATATCAACGGTTTTCCTGGGATAGGGGCTGCCAAAACAGGAGGTGTCATTAAATATAATTTAACGTCCTCGAAAGCTCGCTGACATTTTTCTTCCCAAACGAATTTGACGTCCTTTTTAATTAATGCCGAGAAGGGCTGAGAGATTAGAAATAAAGCGTCTCAGATATGCCAACTTCCCTTGGAAGGAACGTAGCTGCTTTAAAGTCTTAGGGGGAGGCATTTCCAAGATAGCTTTAATCTTCTCCGGGTCGATTTCGATTCCCCGATGACGAACAACGAACTCTAGAAATTTCCCAGATGTAACACCAAATGCGCACTTTAAGGGATTTATCTTGAGATTGTATTGTCGTAATCGTTTGAACATGATCCTCAAATCGTACAAATGTTCGGTTTTCCGTTTATTTTTGATGACCAAATCATCTACGTAGCATTCTACTTGATTATGGATGAGGTCGTAAAAAATCTTCGTCATTGTGCGCTGATATGTTGCTCCAACGTTCTTTAGTCCAAATGGCATAACCGTGTAGCAGAAAATCTCAATAGGCGTTCTAAAGGCCGTGAGGGCCGCGTCTTCCGGAGCCATCTTGATTGGGTTGTATCCTGATGATCCATCCATGAAAGAGAAAATTTCGTGTGTCGAAGCGATGTCCATCATCATCTCTGGTATTGACAGTGGGAATTCATCTTTTGGATATGCTTTACTTAAATCTCTGAAGTCGACACAGACACGTATCCGTCCATTTTTCTTTTTAACTGGCACGTCGTTGGCTAACCATGTGGGGTACTGTTCTTCCCGCACGAAGCTGGCGTCTATTAGTTTTTTTACCTCGGCAATCACTTGCTGCTCTATTTCGAGGCGCATTCTTCTCGAAGCTTGTTTTACTGGGGTTATATTCTTGTCTACCCCGAGTTTATGAACCACAACTTTTGCTGACAGTCCTGACATTTCATCGTAACTCCATGCGAAACAATCTTTAAATTCCGAGAGTATCTTTATCAATTCTGTAGATTCCTCTTTGCTGAGCAAGGAACTTATGAAAGTTGGTCGAGACTGCTCCTCAGTCCCGAGGTTGATTTCTTTCAACTCATCAACTGTTGACTTAATTTTTTCTTTGAATTCCGGCGGAGCGTTTTCTATTAGCTGATCGGTAGAGTCATCCTCCATATCGAGGCAATCCTCCTCCGATCCACCAATAACAACCATGCAAAATTTCAAATCATCAGGCGGTCCGACTGTACCAAATCCGAGGCCTTCTTTCAAGTTAGGAATTCGGCTCCTAACATTCCGTAATTTTTCAAAGAATTGCAATTTATCTTTCAGCATTTGTCTTGGCAAATGTCCTAGTTGAATTAACTTTCGTACACAAGGCGAAAAGTAACCAAAAGGTAATTCCATTAATTCATTAGAATTCTCATCGAAATTTACATGATTTTCAAGATTGGTAGAAGTAGAAGCACAGTAAAATTTGATCGGTTTCAAACTAGCGTTACAGACTTCCTTGACCTCTAAACTCTCGACCTTTTGAGGGAGGACCGGAGTAAGGTTCAGGGCGTTCACATAGTGGTTTATCCGATCATACATTGACTCATATTCACTTTTCTTCGCATCTTCCAAGGATATCTCGTACTGAGGTTTCTTCTATTTTGTCATTTTTATTTCTTCCTCAGAATCTTCTTCATCTTCAATGTTGATGGTCGGCCTAGTCCGCTCAACAATCTTGTTGGCTCTTCCCCGTCCACGTTCTCGGTCTCGATCTCGGGTGCACGGATTAAAAGAGCCCTTACCACCTCGTTGTGAAGAGATGATAGTAGACTGTCGAAACAAAGTTGAATGGCCTCCTCTTTGTGATTCCTTTGAATCTCCAGCTTCATTCGCCACAATTTCACGAGAGAAAACAGTCTTCTTTAGGGGCGAGTAGTAGGCGACGTCCTCATGAATACCAACTTCATGGATCGAAAATGGTTGTAAATCTCCTTTAATGCGATATTATTGTCCTTCCCTGCAATACTTAATACACTGATGTAGGGAAGACGAAATCATGTCATGCTCGTGAATCCACGGTCGACCAAGTAGAGCATTGAAAGAGGTCTCAACGTTGATGATATGAAATTTTACGATTGTTACTAGATCTCAAACCTTCGTAAGCAATGTAATTGACCCAAGGGCCCTTTCTCCATTTTGGTTGAATCCTCTTAACATCATCTTATCAGGTGTAAGCTCTTGAGTATCAATATCCAGGTATGCTAGTGTCCGTATACTCATTAAGTTGAGTGATGCTCCAGGATCCACCAAAACTCTGTATAGTACGAATCAACCAATGCTAATGGAAACATAGAGCAGACGATTGTGGTCGGCGGTGTCAAGCAACAAATCTTCATCTATGAAGGTTACCCCAGATTGATCTTTCAACGAACAAACCTCATCCGAGGACGTGCTAGCCAACTGAGCTAAGCAAATTTTGGGATCAAGTAGAGCCTTGATCAGAGATTCTCTCATCTCCTTTGACAGGATCAGAGCATCGAAAATACTTAGTTTGACTGACAACTTCCTGAGATGCGCTAGTACGTTGTAATCCACTTTGCTTGAATTTTCAGTTTCCTCTCGAGCATTTGTTTCTTCCATCGCTGGAGGTGGTTCGCTTGAAGTAACTGCTTGTTTTCCTTTTTTGATTAAAGCCGTCCCTGAGGGTAACACTTTTCCTCTTCTTAAATATACTTCGGTTATCTCTTCTGACACTGTGGTTGATTCCTCAAGTGTAGATTCTGAATCGGATGAATCACAGTTGATGGCGATCCGTATTCCTTTATATTCAAGGACTGGTTCGTCACTTCCCGAACTGTCATATCCGGTGTCGTTGACATCCTTACCAATCTGACTAACGGGTTTATCAGAGTCAAGTACGATTTGAGGATCGCTTTGGGAATCGAGATCAAAACTAGAGCGACCAAAATCAGTTACGTTATTACCAGAAACAGTTAAAACGTAGCCGAAATCATCATCGCTATATTCATAATACCCCGGAGGAGTAAAAAAATAATCATACATGGTCAAGGGTTCGAGGATTTTTTCCCGAATCCGAGACAACTAATCTAGCAGAGGCGGCCCCTATCCTACCCCCCGCGCTGCCAGTCTTCATGACGTCACTCTTTTCTCTCTTCTCAGGTTGTAGTAATTTCTTTGAAGAAATCTCTATCTCTGGTTGAACATGTTGTAGACTCTGAATGCTTGCCTGAACTGAAGCGATCTGAATCTGATTTAATATCTTTTTGGACAACTTGTTCCAAACTGTAGTCCATTCATCTTTTTCTGAGTACGACTCTATTGGAGTGATTAGCTCAGTTGAAATCATATTTACAGAACCTCTTTCAGGTTCTTTTAAATACTCTTTCGGGATCGTTATATTCTCTTCTTTAAGGTTCCTCTCGAGCCAATCCTTGGAGACGAAACAATCCTCTATAGTGTGTCCGAGCATTCTGTGATACGGGCAATAATTGGGTTGATCCTTCTTATTGATCTCCTTTGGCCTCTTTGGAGCTGGTAATCTGAATTCAAACTTCTTCATTTGACTCTTAAATATTTTGGGTACTGCTTCATCTTTGAAGGAATATACCATGTTCTGTCGTTCCGCGAAAGATGTTTTCTTTGAGGTCTTAAGAACATCTTTATGATCGGTGATTGGTGGAACTTTCGGACCCAGCCGTAACTTAACCGATCGACAACCTGCGGACCTAGTGGTGGTGATAGTGTCAATTCTGCTCCCAAAGCGGAACTTGACGGGAATACGAGGAGGTAATCCTTTAGCAGATTTGACATCCTTTAGTATTTCTTTCTTCATGCGAGGGGATACTGCACATCCCATCCGTTTAAGCAACTCACTGACTAAGCAACCCTCTTTGGCGGCTAGTTTCTGAAACACTGTGCTGACTCTGGTGAGAGGAGTAGACTTCTTCCTCTTTCCACCATGTCCATGAGGTAATGGTAAAGCAGCGGCTATCTTTCGGATATTTTCATGTCCATCGGTATTTACTAAGGGGTGAAACCTACTCCCTCGCAAAAGCGGAGAGGTACCCAAAGATCCTGCTTCCTCCTGATCGGGAATTACATTAACAGTCATATCTTCATGAGTCTGAACTTCAGCAGTCTTGCGAACTTTTCGGCTATGGTTTCTCCTTTGTGACCGTGTTAACGACACAACCTTCGAACTTCACCCAATTTCGAACACTGACGGTGAACTCCTCAGTTGGACTGTCGACAGTCATAACCTCTTTTCCTTTAGTAGCAGCGGGAAAGCCAGGCTTAGTAGATTTCAAAGTGGCAGTAGCCTTTTCCTTCTTGTAAGAAGGGAAATTCGGTAGACAATTCAGGTTGAACTCAACAGAAGGTTCTTGAACTTCGGGGGTGGCGACCTTCAGCACAACGAACGGGGCTTTCCCGAGAATGACCTCAAGATTCTAGGATCCTGCCCCAAACTTGATGGTGGGAGCGACGTTGTGGGCGCTACGGTCCGTTGGGAAATCGTAGGAAAAGGTGAGCGTTGGGAACCCCATCGCAAGAACTTCAGAAGAGAAACCCTAGGGTTGGTTACTTGGCCAATGTCTCGTAATCATAGTGCGAGCACTACAAATTGAAGGAGGTAGATCTGTAAACCGGGTAAATTTTATTTAATTGATGAAGATTTCAAGATTAAAAAAAAATCAACAAGCAAGCGCCGCGCGACACAATTTGGTTCAACTTGCGAAATAGCAAATCGAACTCGAAATGACACAAAAAAGAGAGTAAAGTTTAGGACCCAGTGCGGGACCGACTTCACAACACGCAATGCCCAAGTGGAACTAGTCCACCAACACACCTATTGGGGGTCTGACCCCACATAAAAGATCAAAAGTCCTTAATGACTTCCTGAACCTCTCTGTCCAAAGTGATTGAACAGATGGTACTAAAGTCTGAAAAGAGTTGATTGTACTTTCCCAAGAAAAAAATGGGTGAAGCATACCAACGGAAGAAGGGTAATTTGGTTCAAGAGAGACATAAACACATTGCCGATGTATGAAGATAATATTTTCTGATTTAAATGGAGAGAGAAGCTCATCCCCAGCGGAGTCGCCAGAAGCTGTCGGCGGGGAAAAGAGTGGATGGTTTGTTTGTGGTTTGGGGGAGTTGCCCGTAAGAAGCTGTCGGTCACCGGAATTGAAATCTCGTCGCTCGCCTCGGAAGGACGTATAGATTTAAGTTTGAAAATCAAATATGAAAATCAAACTGTCCCCAAATTTTTCATAGTTCAAATGAAAGAGCGCTTTACCTCAAATCCTATATCTATCCCGAGGGATAAACACAAGACTTGAGGATGAGACTCGATCAGATAAACTAAGATATATATGACGTACGTTTGGTCTGCGAAACCGTTTTATTTGCCGACTAATTCCCCTATTTAATATGAAAAATTAAATAGGATTTATTTTAAGCTGTGTTCGGAAAAGCTTTTTATAAGGGCAAACTCCTGCAGTTAATTACATCGTAAATGACCGAAATCACTTAAGAATACTCTTGATAGAAATCAGGAAAAATTATCTTCAAGGACTTCAAAAGGATATGACTTTTCAACGAAATTGGACAAAGAGGTGTGCAAAAGAGAATAGTTCAAACTTGGAACATTTATTACAGGATCCAAAGGAACAAGAACTAGGGGATGCCACATATCCAGAGGAGATCCTTGGTGGCTTCCCAGTCTACCTTATGGTTTGACTTCAGTTTCGAGGAAAAAAAATTCAAATGTTTTATCCTGCCAGTTTTGTTTAATTATGATTTGTATTTGTGTGAAACAATCATACAAATAGCCTGGAAGATGTAAGGATTTAGATCGTAACGAACGACAGCTTCGAAATCCTAAAATGAGTTAGGGCTTAGATCGTACAACAGAGCTACACAAATGCCTAACGAAAATGTTGAATTTTTATGTTGTACTAGGCGAACAACCTCGAAATCCTATGGATTGTTGTTTTAATTCTAGGAAAGGAATGATTTAGCTGAGGGAGACATATTCTGCTGTTGAAGATGGTCGTGCTGCTCACCGCACTAACTCCAAGCTCCTTGTCATGACGAGTTTAAGTTTTCTAGTTATGATGTCAAATCAAACGACCCTATGGTTGTAGTCCTTTAAACATCCTATATAGAAAAAAACATGCTTAAGGCTATGTAATATAAAATGTGCAATATAGGGCAAGCAGTAGAAAACACAATAAAAAAAACAGTGTACATGCCATACATGACAATAGCTGGTATAGTAAAAGGAACAATATAACATGCTTTATAGAGCGGTAACAAGTACAGTAAAAGGAACAATGTAACATGCTTTACAGAACAATAGCGGGTAGAAACAGAAATAATGTAACATGCTATACAGAACAGTAGCAGGTAGGAACATGAATAGAATAACATGCTGTACATGGCAGTAACAGGTATAAACAGGAATAGCATAACATTATGTAAATGTAAAACGAGCCAGAGGAAAGCTCTCGCCTGCGAGCGAGGGCAGGAGCCTCAGAAGAAGCCGACGCTTCTCGGGATAATGAAGAACGAGCCGAGAGCCGCAGAAAGGAGTCCGTGCTTCTCATGATGACGAAAGAACAAGCCGCAGAAGAAGCCCGGCCCCAGGCAAATGTCGCCCCGAACCCGACGCCTTCACTCGAGAGCCGCTGAACGAGCGCTGCGACGCGACGACGAACAGGCGACGAAGACGAAGTCTAGGAAAGACGAAATCGCAGTGAATCAGAGAAACCAAGGATTTTCCATAGGCGAAGCCTAGCAAAACGAGAGCATATACATATACATATAGACACACACACACACACACACACACACACACACACACACACACACACACACACACACACACACACACACATTATTATCATTATCATATTATTATTATTATTATTTTTTATTTTTTTATTAAATCAATAAACCTTACCTCGACTAGCTTTAACCACGCGAATCGTCTTCCACTGCTCCACTGCGCACCCGCCACCTCTTCCTCCTCTGCTCATCACGTCTTCTTCTTTTCTTTTGCATGCCGCTCGATTCCCTAGTAAGTCGGTCTACGACTTATATAGGAGAAATTATCTCTTCGACTTCTCGACCGCTACTCGCTTCCTCTCCCACTGTATTCGGTTTTCCGTCCTCTTACTTGCAATTCTTCGACTTCCGACTCGTCTTTCCCTCTGCTTCGATCTTTCGTTTCTTCTCCCAAGTAACTGAAATCGGGTGTTACAATTTTCTTCACTTACAAAAATTTTGTTCTCAAAATTTATAAACAAACCTTAAGTCAATTCTCATTAAGCAGGTTAACATTAGTTATACATGAAAGTAATCACTCTAAAAGTTAAGACTCGATATAAGGCGACCAAGCTATATGTCGAATAACAATACTTAAACGAGTGTGGGAAAATGCCCTTGCATATAAGGAATTGCCGAACTCATCAGACCTCATCACCATCAGAAGTAGTAGGTTCTTCATGCTCACTATGATTAATGAAATATACTCAATGTCGAATATGTTGTCTTGGTGGACCTTGGGTCGAAGCTGAAGCTATAAACTCTATATTTTTCTGCCCGCCTGAGACTTCTGTAAAGGAGCTCCACCTGATTTCTGATCTTCAACGACTTTCTAGGCAAGAGACGGACAATATTTTGCTATATGACTAGACTGACTACTCCAATAACAAATGTTAAAGCCCATCAAGAATTCACCCTCATGTTATCTTTCACATTTAGTACAAGTTATTATAGTAACTTACATTGTAGCTCTTGTAATTTCACTTGAATTTTTCTAACTCCTTGTTTAAATCCTTTGATTGATCTATATGATCTTTTGTAGTTTTCCTCCCGTGCATCTTTTTACGTTTTTTAGTAAGCTAATAATCAATCTCCACTCTTCTAGCTCGTTCCACTAATATTGAATATTCATCGATCTCTAAAGGTACTAACGACTGTATGATCGAATCCTATAATTTCAAAAGGAATTACTAATACTTTTCTTCTGCAGTAGCGATCAACTGTGGCAAATACCTTGATAGTGCAGTAAATTTTCTTTCATATTGCATGACCGTCTTCTTTCCTTACCTCAACTTGATGAACTTGTCCTGCATGTTGTCGAGCGGATAGAGGTACGAACCACTTTAAAAGGTTCACGAACTACTCCCAATTTATCATCTTGTTGGGTATGTTTCATAACCTATCCTGGTGATGCCCACACCACCACCTTTTGTCTTCTCCATTCAGGGCAAACGTTGCTAACGATACTCTTCTTTCAGTTGGACAAGCAATGCTATCTAGTATCTACTCTATCCTCATTAAGAAGTTCTCCACTTCAATTGAGTTTTCATCTCTTTTGAACACAGGTGGTCGAATGTATTGAAATATCTTCAAGTGCTTTTCCACGGTGACTATATCACTTTTGAGAGACTGGGTCTGAACTCTTGAATTAGCTGAGTTTTCACCGCCATCATTGGGGTGAGGATATTTGTGTTCACATTTATAGTAGGTTGTCTTTCCTTATTTTCTATCGGATTCTTTTCGATGATTTTAGTTATATTACTATGTCTAAATGAATAGTAATTATTGCATTGAGTTAACTTTAATTTTTTTATAATTATTCAAATTTTCATATCCTACTGACTCTTTCATCCAAATTATTTTAAATATTCCTAAATTTTGGGCTTTGATACTACCTTTGTCATAATCTGTCCAAATGCTTGAAATTAATCATGACGGAAACAAACGTTCGGACTGTAGAGATTAAATTTTTTATATTCATCTACAACTTAACAAATGAAAGAGTCAGTAATCAAATTAAATTAAATTAATATATTTAAAGTTACCTCGTTACTGGTTGTCTGTCTTTTATAAATGTTATCTCTTCTAACGCTCATCACTAATCACTTAATTAACTTGAAAAGTTTGTTTTAAATAAACATAAGCTAAACATGCCAATGATAACTTATACTCATAAATCACAATAATACAAGGAAGAAAAACATTATGCATGTCAGTTAAGTTCTCAATAAATCAATAATCAATATCATTGTATATATATATATATATATATATATATATATATATATATATATATATATAAATCTCTATTTGATTTTCAATGGATTCGCACGATGGCGATTCTCGACGGTGATTCCTCGATTTTTTACAACGCTTTCACGCTCTCGCTGACTCCCTCCTGTTGACGACACTCGTCTCTATACTCGACGACGTCTCACCTGCTATCGATGACGCTCGCTGCTCTCGTACTCGAGGACCCGCAGTCGACGGCTCGTGTCTTCTCTCACCCGCAATCGAAGGCTCTCGATGCTCATGTATCTCACCCCTAGTCGACGGCTCGCAGCTGTACTACCTCCGAAGTTTGCCCACCTATTTCCAACGGCTCGCCTAGCTGCTCTGGAGATGGCATCGACGTTCCGTTCCTATGTCACTGCACTTGCTGACGACTTTCCTATTCCTACTCGTGCTCCTATTTCAGATTCAGAGATTGATTTTCGTATAAGTAAATCCTGCAATGTCCCACAATCATTTCACGAGGCTCTTGAAGGTGGCGGCGATCACACCTTCATTAAAAAAACTGAGAAAAAAATGAGAAGCATGCTTTTATTCTCACAGAGGTTGAAACCAATACCCTTGCATTCTCGTGGCGTTTTGCTTTAGTGAGAAAATTTCTTGGTGGTCACCCAAAACTTGAGATCATTTGAAAACAATTTGATGCTATGAAGCTGATGCACAGTTGGAATATTGGTTTACTTTACGATCGACACATACTGATTCAGTTGTCTCACGATGCCGATTACACTCGCATTTTTTCTCGGAAAGTTATCAATATCGACAACTGTTATATGAAAATTCTGAAGTGGACTATTAACTTCGATCCAAAAGCGGAGTCCCCTATTATTCAAGTTTGGATAAAATTTCTGGGGTTAAAATTACATCTGTTCATTTTTGAAATTCTCTTCTCCTTAGCAACTGCTTACGGTAAGCCTCCCAAGATTTATAGTCCTACGTTTGACATTGCAGGAAAAAAATAAGTTAGGTAAATTTGCCGTGAAGTTAAATTCAATTTTTTTTTGTTTCGTTTATTAAATTCGGATTTATTAAATCCATATATTAGTTGGATTTGATGGATTTAGCGCAGGAAAAAAAAAAAAGATCTATAACAAACATCTCAAGTGAATATAATTGGATTTAATCTTAATTGAACCAAACATTATTTTGGATTTAATGATATATAGAATTAATAAAACCGGATTTACTAAATCCTATTTAACTTTAATCCTTCTTGCGGCCAAACACCCCCTTAGTAAGATATTTCCTATGATGTAGTAACAAATATTTCTATCTCAAAATTCTTTCATTTCAGGCCGTCTAGAGATGGGCGCTCCTTTTAGTATATAACGAATATCATTGTTGCAGTATTATGTAGCTAATCTCAACAATTTTATTTTAGCAAATTTGACATTGCAGGCCTTCCATCATTCTCCTAGCAGAGAAGTTTTTCATTTCCAACTTCCAATCTATTGATGCATTAGGTCATATAGACCATCAAATATGGGAATATCGTCTTTGATCCTGTGAGATCATGATGATTGTCTTATTATTAAGAGAGCCTTGGTAAGATATTTCCTATGATGTAGTAAAAATTATTTCTATCTCAAAATTCTTTAATCTCAGTTCATCTTGAGATGGGCTCTACTCTTTTTAGTATATCACAAATATCATCATTGCAGTATTATATAGCTAATCTCGACAACTTTATTTTAGCAAATTTGACATTGCTTGTCATCCATCTTTCGCCTAGCTATGAAGTTTTTTATTTCCAACTTCCAATCTATTGGTGCATCAAGGTCATGGAAACCCTCAAATATGGGACTATCGACTTTGATCGTTTGATTATGATCATGATGATTGTCTGTGGCCGATTTCAACCAACTAAAAGTTCCCTAAGTGGGTGGGGCGGCTATCTTATGCTGTTCTTCTTTTTATTGAGGAGCATTTTGATCAAGAATGTTTCTTGGAGCATGACATTGGTAAGTCAAGATAGATCTCTTGGCCCATGCAGGATAGATGGCTTGTGTAGATTTGCCTAAATTCTCAATTAACTTTTTAAGCAACCTTAAATCAGTACTAATAGAATTTGGAAGATTTTATGATATGATAATTGATCCACTAATATATCATGCCATATTTAAACCTTTTTGTGCAAATGAGTTTTTAGCTCTTTGTTTGAGTGTAGCCATGCCAGTCTTTATCCTCTTGGTGTTTTGCTTAAATTCAGTTACTAAAGTGTTATTTTATAATAAAAGATCAGGATACTAGTAATTTGCTCTTTAAATTGATCATTTTGGACAATATACTCCGTGCAAATAGTTGTTTTGTTGCAGACAAGAGCAATCTGACATGATATCTATATGATATGCAAAATGGTTTACTTTAAACAATGATTAACACATGTCATTACAAAAATAATCATTTTTCTTTCACTCGGAATAGTTCAATTCTTTCTAAATATATAGAGATTAATTCAGTTTGAGATCACATAGTTGTTAGCAAGAGAATTTTAGTGGTAGACAAAATTTAAAAAAATATAATTTTAAAAAAAATAATATTAAAAAAAGGAAAAAATAAAAATAAAACATGTACAATGGGCAAACTTGTCTGCCAAGCGGCAATTTTTTTTCTTTATTCTATTATTTTTATTGCCTTCTTTCTTCCCCACTCATCGAAACAAGCTTGAATATGTTCACTGGTGGGCCTCGCCTTCAAATGGATTGTTCGGGTTCTTCTGAATCTAACACCATCCCTTAACACCATTTCACTTCTACAAATACCTCAAAAATTCAATTTTTTTTTTCTTTCGCCATTGGAGAAAGCTTTTCGAGGTCATTTTTGAGAGCGATCTCACGACGGGAAGAGAAAACATGAAAGGTACGAAGGAGATGCCAATAAGATGAAAACAATTTGTACAAGGGAACTGCATCAAGAGTTTCCGAGGGTGGAGAAAGGCATTGGAGACGGAGTCAAGACGGTTAAAAATGGAGTTTTGAGGAAGAAGATGTTATACAAAAGGCAAAGAGTTCTCAGCGCCACATTGCAGATTCAAGAATGGGAGGAGGAGCAGCCACACGGCACAGTCATCATGTGGCACGCAACTTAGCCCATTTTACTAATTTTTTCTTAGTCTGCCATTTTTTAATACCAACTTTTAAAAAAATTCTTATTTTAAAGTTTTTCTTTAGTGGAATTGGTTCACTTCCATGTAAATTTCACCTAGTAAGTTGCTGCACTGTGTGAAATAATTTTAGTGGAGATTAACTAATCAGTTGTTCATGCAAAGTTAAGTATGCATTTATCTTACATCAACTCTGATTATACCTTATCATAATAGAGTGAAACATTGAAGAACTGTGATTTAGTTGCAAGTAGGTCTCTCTATAGTTGTGAATGTAAATGGTCGGTGGTATGTGACAAGGGAACAACAGTCAGCTGTGTACAGAGAGTAGTGATTGAAGTGTGATTAGGGCATATTGCCGGCGTGGTGAGTGGCAGGTTATGACAAGCAAAAGTGCACACATGTTGTTGTAGAAACCTAATAAAATAAATAAAATAAAAAAAAGAATAAAGGAAATTCTGTCACAGTGAAATGGGCTTAAAAGGCTTGAAAATGAGTTTGATTCAGTTATTTTTAACCTAGATTCACTTATTGTAGTTAACCTATGGCGACTTGGGTGTTTGTGGATTGATTTGATAAGTTTGAGGGTTTATACTGCATGAAAATCTCTTGAATGCTTATCCTATTGATCGTTTCAAATCCATTAGTTCATTTTTGTTGCTCGTATCTAAACAGTGCTTTAATATTCATAGTTTTATATTTTCTATGATCATGATCTGATTAGGAGAGTAGATGTTTTAGATTCGGAAGACTTGGGCTTATTGTATAATAAATAATCTTAATTTACTAGAACTAAATAAAAATATGACACTAAATAGGACGCGATGGAGAAAAAGGATTCATGTAGTCAACTCCACGTAGTGGGATTAAGGCTTTGTTGCTGTTGTTGTTGTTGTATGATCATATAATCGTAGTATTTCTCATTAGTCTTCTTCTAACTATTTGGGTTTGGGCTTTTTATGATTGGTAGAGTGCTTAATTGGCATTCTTTTTATTTTAAGTTTTGCCAGAGTTAACTCTAATTTAAAAATGTTTGTTCAAAACCCTAGTTATATTATCTTATGTGTCTTTTTTTGTTCCTTTTACGGAAATGCATTTTTCTCTTTTTGATAGAGTGTTTTGATGATTTAATTTTAATACAGGTTCATCCATGTGGTCAGTATCGTAAAAATACTATCATTGGGATTCTCCAGGCAGAACATGACTTTGCCCCTTTGTTTCGTATCCTATCTTCGTTCAGAAAAATAAAATTAGAACTTTTCTTTGATTTGCCTAAAGCAGTTTGCATTGATGGGTTGATGTATTTCGTTTCCTTGCTTATTCCAGTATTTGTTTAATATATATGTTGGCTATCTCAGTCATGCTTTGTGCTTCTTATCTTCAACCTTCTTCACTAGCTATTCATCGGCTTGATCGTCTTGTTTCGGGTCTACTTATTTTTGCTCGAAGTGCTGACAAAGCGGAGCAGTTTCGGAAACAGGTAACAAGGTTTGATTTGTATTTTAAGTTTGTTGATGTTATTTATTTATTTTTTATGAAATGATTAATGATACTTTATTGCTAATGCTGAAAAATATATGCATAGGGAAAGCCCCTAATCCTGCTGCAATGCAAAGAGTAAACTTTGAATTGTGATGCCTAACTTTCATGAGTATAAATTTAACCAGCTATGCGTGCCTAAAATGCACATAATTGGGTTGGGCTATGAATGGCCTTAGTCCAATAAATAACAAATTTCAAATAGACTCATATTTAAAAATACTGTAGGCATGTATGGCACAACTCTTAATTTTTGTATTTTTTTTTGTTTATTAAGGTTTTTTTTTTTTTTTGCTTTTATTTTTGCACCGTTCTTGGGGAACATGACTGATGGTGAAAAGAGGTGAAAAACCAATGAGTACTGCAGTTGGAATGGAAAAACAGTAATGTTGAGTAGAAAAACCTGGAGATGAATGGTTTGGGAGAGGATGGAACCGAATGTGGCAGCTTCAGGTTTGGTTGAAAAGGGGTTCTTGCAGGAAGTGGGCACCGCCACTTTCACTCAATCAAGATACAATGGACCACTTGAAAGATGATATGACACTCCAATTTTAGAGAAAATAGCGATTTTATTCTCAGATTTTATTCCATTCTAAAACCACTCCTTTGCAAGTCCAAACCACTATTTATATGCAAGAGAAAAACCCAAACTCTTGGATAACCAACCCATAAATACAATGGTTAAAAAAAAGCAAAACCATAAGTACAACGGTCGAACCAGACGAGGGGAAAAGAGCCCTATCGAAGGTCCAATTGTTGGTCCTGGACTTGACTGGTGGATTGGGAAAACATGACACTCCAGTGTCAGTTTGATTTGAATTAAAAATGTTTGTCGGTGGTAGTTGTTTTTTTAAGAATATTGAAAACATGTAAAGGTTATTTTACATATTTTTTAATAACAAGTTAATTTTTTTTTAAAGATTAAAAATAAAATATGTGAAAAGTACACTAAAATATGTTTCTAAAAATAAAAATGAAAATAAATAAAGATGAAATTAAAATTAATCCGAAATTGGCTCTGAATTAAACATGAAATAGGAAGTCAAAATGGTGTAATATGTTCTTCTTTGATTTGCATAACCAGCTTGATTCAGCAAATGTTTTTATCATGTTATTGATTTCATTTGAACTTTTATTTGTGACTTATTATTTACTTGAGTTTAAATTGGTCCCGCTTATAATTATGTTCTTGTTTCTAGGAGTATTGATTAAAATCATTTTCTATGTTAAAAAGAACGTCTATTCATAATTTTTCATTGTCCTGAATAAAATTTAAATCAGATATTCAATGTTTTTGCTACTTAGAAGGTATTTTGGTAAGGATTAATAATTGAGTAATTAGGCTACCATTAAATTTTAAGAAATTTTATCAATAATTAATGTGTCGGCTAAGTTTTTCTTACTTCGTGAAGTGTCAAGTGATTCTGTAATAGTATTATAAAATAGTTATAATTTTCAAATTGTGTATGAAGATTTTAATATTCAATGCTTGTTTTTGAAAGATCTGAATGTAAATATTAAAAAAATATAGAAATATGATAGACTTTATTCATAGAACGAAATGCGTTGTTTCACTATTTTGATACTTAACATAGGCTAAAGTTGAACCCAATCTTGATTGACCTGTCTCTGAAAAGAAATAAGAGTAAGAGAAATGAATTAAGCAAATTATCGAATATGACTCCTGAAGTTTTTATACTAAGAAGTCAAATACTTCTTCAGTTTTTTATAATTACTAAATTTATAATTGGTTAATATATTAATAGTCCTTGTATGGAAATGTTTTTTGCGTGTTATATAATAGATGAGTCAGTGGAAACTATAAAAACAAGTGTGGATTTAATCAACACCGAGTCAAATAAACACCTTCTTTTTGGAGGAACTTGATAAGTTTAAGCGTAAGCTTTCTAAGCTTAGAAGTTAGATGAGAAGCATAGGCTTTTACGTTTTCGAACACATTAAGCTTCTTCCTGATCTTAAGCTAA
>NEWO01000365.1:552782-604853 GCA_003013225.1 Phalaenopsis aphrodite | reverse complement strand
ACCTTCTGCCAATATCCTTGGTGTTGTGTGCCCAACCAGATTTCCTCTGTAGCGGGTGTAGTGATGTTTCTTTCAACAAGTATTCTGGCTTCAGATGAACGAGAAAAATTAAAGTAGGAATGTCCGTCTTGAGTGGCTTTCCATAAGCTAAGGTAATGGAGTACAATATTTTTTTGAAAAAAATAATGAAATTTCATACCAGGGAGGCGAATCTAAACCAGAATGATTGGCGGTTCTATCTGTAGGTCAAAATTCGCAGACCATTTCAGAATTTTTATTGCTTTGTCATCAATCCATATTATCCTTCTAGCGAATAAGCGCATGTAATCATCATCATTACTAATTTTAATGAGAATATGCCTCCCATCTAATAGTCCAATTTTCCACTCTTCAACGAGATGCGTAAGTTAAAATTCTTTGCGAATGAGCTCCATTTTAGGATTACCATATAAAAATTTTCAAGCAAATTCAGACGACACGAGGAAACAAGTTGAATACCTTCAGCTTCTGTAAAAATATGGCAGACTTCGCATTCTTCCTAACAAGTTTCTTGATGTCCTCTGCCCACTCAAATGAAGGAGGGAAAGATTGCGATTTAGGTGTGTCTGAGGCGCGGACACCCGAAAGGTAGCTGCATATGATCTTTCTAAAGCCATCGAAAGCTTTGAAAGGAAGAAGAGAGAAAGAAGTGAGCGTAGAGAAGCCGCAGAGGAGCGCACCCGCAAGAGAGAGCCACAGAGGAAAGACGTGAGAACGTGAGAGAAGCCGCAGAGCCTCATAGGAACGGAGCCGCAAAGACGCCAGGCCACATAGGAACCACTACGCGAGGACTTGCAGTCGAGCGGTAGAGCGAGGAAATCTCGCGAGATGGGAAGACGCGTCTCAGAGCAAGAGAAGAAGCGAGGGAGACGAACTGAGTCGAGCGCGAAGACCAGCGAAGACGTAGTTGCTACCAGGGTTAGCCATCGGGCGAAACCCTAGCAGAGCCGAGCGGGATCAGAGATGACGCCTATATAAACGCGATGGGTCTTCGTTTTCGCTTTGCTAGGGTTTTCGCTCATGGCAAACCCTAGCGTCCGTTTTTTCTCGCTCGTATTGATCTTTTTGTGCTCTGGCTAGCGGAGGAGCTCGCGGTCTACCTCGAGCTTGCTTGTCTGCTGTGTCATCTTTGGAGGAGATCGCGTCGTCAGTGGTGCTCGCATCTACGACGCTTTGTCCTGCAGGTTTCGTCGTATGCTTTGAGCTGCTCATCGTTAAAGCCGCTCGACTGTTCCGCCAGTTCTGCTCGAACCTGCTCGACTGCTCGCGTTCCGTTCATCAGCGGCAGTCGGCAAGCTGCGCCAGCTGTTACTCTTGCAGTGCTTGTGTGAAGCACGCTAATGGCCTCAGGGTTTTCCTACGCTGCTGCCCTCGCCGGTGATAACCCCACCAAACCCTCCGATGCTACAGTGATTCACAAATGCAGCTCCCCTTTCCACCTCGTAGATAGTTCAATATTCCCGCAGATGTACCATGATTCTGTTGCAGGAGATAGAGATTGCAATCTCATCAGAGAAAAAGACGGGCAAACCAACAATATTCTTCATTGACGTTGAAATTTCTACACTTGCAGGAAAATACAAATTTACACTAGTTGGAAAGTTCCAATTTGGTCTCCCTAAGATGGAGATTATTAGGAAGTTTTTTGAAGATTTGAAACTAGTTGGGGCTTGGCGTGTGGATTTTTTCGACGGAAGACATGTTATGATACAACTGAGCATAGAAGAAGATTACGCAAGGTTTTTCTAAAAGAAATTCATCACAATCGAGGGCAATCATATGAAATTGCTCAAATGGACCCCTATTTTTTATCCCAGTCAGGAACCCCCAATTGCGTCTATCTGGTTCTCATTACCTGAATTCAAGTTTCAATTCTTTGACCTACCTATCTTATATGTAATTGAGACTATCATTGGAAAACCTTTCTAGGTAGGCAATATCTACTGTTCATTTCTCAAGTCCCTCTACTGTAAGGATTTTGATTGAAAGGGATACTACAGTTCCAGATGTTGAAGAAGTCTGGCTTGGCTCTGCTCACGATAGTTATTTACAAAAAATCATTATGGAGCAAAAATTTTACTACTGCAAGCACTGCAAGATGTTTGAACACCTGCAATAGAAATGTTTCAGATTACACCCACAGTTGAGAACTAATAGTCAAAAGCAGAAACATGCTATTAGTGCACCCAAGTGACTGAACGCGCTCCCAACAAACTTGATGACAGCCAACCTGAGGAGGGAATCACCACAAGACAAGAGTTGGTGTGTGCCCCTGGGAACCCTTCTCTTGACCATATTATAAGGGATAATGTTCGGATCGTAAATCAGGATAGCCCCGTAGCTTCTATTCTGGAAGCATCAAGTGCAGAGGTGATAATTCACACTCCACATATACTTGAACCTATCGTTGTGACAACGACTGACTTTCCATCTAATGCGGTTCTAATATCTAATCAGATTGAGGATAACATGAACCATTTTTCAGATGAAAAATGATAGGTTTACACTTCTTGGCTGAAGAAGAAGGCTGGGGGCACTCTCCAACTTGGAAACTTAATGGATGATACTTTTGTTATTCCTGACAATTGCACGACACTTCAAAGTCTGTTATCTGGCTTTGCTCTTAAAATTAGAGGAAGAGGCAGGATCAAACTGGCTCGTCCCTAGCTACTTGTTTTTTGTATGTTTTAAATTTATTAATTATATCTATATCTTCTTATCGGGGTATTACTGTACTTGGTATCTTTTACAACCTTTATATATCTTTCAATAAAATCAGCCCTTTGGCTTTATATATATATATATCTGTGTGTGTGTGTAATTTTATCTAATATAGTTTAATCAAAAATTGGTAATTTCATATCAACAATTTTTGTGAATTAATTTTAGTAATTTTAATTTATCAAACAATTGAATTAAAGTACGATATAGAGACCAAAATGCTAGGGTAAGTGCAATAAAGAGATAAGTATTTCAGAGGTCTCTTAAAACAAAGATGAGTAATTATTTTCTTATATATATTAAATTAATCTTTATTGAATAAAAAATTTCAATAATGCTTTAAAGAGTTATTGTATAATTATGTGCATTTGGGAGCTTGAATGTTTAAGAAAATGAAATGGAAAAAGGAAAAAAATTAAATGTTTATTTTTTTTTTAAAAGGAGAGTTTAAAAGAATTGAAATGTAAAAGTTTAAGTCATACAAGGTTACCTCTAGATAGTATTGACAAGGGATGTGATGTAACCGTGCAAGTTAAAAAATAATAAATGTGTACTTTCGGGTGTAATTTAAGCGTATCTTTGGGTATATTTTTTAAGGTATATTTTTGTGCTTATTTTTCAGTAGGAAGATACTCCTGTTATGACTCTTAAAGAGGTAAAAATGGTAAATACTTAAAGTAAAACGAGAAGAGATAAATTTAACATGAAAGTTTAAGGTTTTATTAAGAAGTGAACTGTATTTTTTTGGGTTATTCATTCATTACATTGACTTAATAATTTAATGCATATTAAAATTATAATTGTTTACTATGTTAAATTTACTGTTGCAATTAATACTTTTTTCAGGAATAGAAAAACTTTAGATTAATATGTCTGATAGGATAGATTTGACTTATAAGAGGAGAGTTACAGCTGATAGGTACTAGTTTATGATGTGCTTGTAGTTTCTTATTGCTCTATCTTTTTCTGATAGTGTTAGGTTGCTCAATTTTATTTTGAGATGTTGTCTTCAAATTATTTTTGTTACTTCTAGATGTTTTAAATTTATTGCACTTAGGTTTTAAACTTTGGTATTCAGGTAAAAATCACACTAGAAATGATGTAGGTATAATTATAGATAAGAGTTTGAAATATAATGTTGTAAAAATTAATAGAATTTGAGATAGAATCATAAACCTTAAGATTATTGTTGATACTAAGATTTTTAATATTATAAGTGCTTGTGCTCCTCAAGTAGTTTTAGATATATGTTCTAAAGATAAATTTTGGAATGATCTAGAAGAGTTAACACAAATGATACCTCTTGAAAAAATAATTTTTCTTGGAGGAGATTTAATTGGACATGTCGTTAGAGTGATAAAAGATTTTAGTAATATTTATGGTAGCTACTGTTTTGGAGTGATTAATGAAGAAGGTAGCGACATATTAGATTTTGCTTTAGTGTATAACTTTGTTATTGCTAATACTTTGTTCATGAAAAGAGATGGGCTTATTATTACTTAGCAGAATGAATCTAAAAAAATACATTGATTATTTTCTTATGAGTGTAAGAGATCGTCGAGAATGTAAAGATTGAATGTTATTCCAAGTGAGGATTTGAGTACTCAACATCTATTATTAGTTCTAGATTTTAAACTTAGAAACAAAATGCTTAGGTGGATGAGTGGCTTTACACTTAGAAACAAAATGTGAAATGAATATGTCCTTGATAGGGTTGGTGCAGCTCTAGTGACAGACAAAATTAGTGAGAGTCGCTTTAGATGGTTTGATCACATTAAATGTTGACCATTCGATGATCTGATTAGAGTAGTTGTTTTTTATTCGAATTATGTTAAGAAAGACAGAGGTAGACTTAGAAAAATGTAGGCATATTGTATAAAAATAATCTTAATTTATTAGAATTAAATGAAAATATGACACTCAGTAGGACGCAATGGAGAAAAAGGATTCATGTAGCCGACCCCACTTAGTGTGATAAAGGTTTGTGGTTGTTCTTGGGAATATTATTGGTTTTTTTAATATTTTCAAAATTTCTGAAAAATTTGGAAAGTAAGAATGAAATGTTAATACTGTTCGACCATAGTTCCCGCCTTAATTTTTAAGCTCTGGGTCTTTTCATGACAAAAGTGACATCAGAGTAATTAGGTTGGATTATGATCTTAAAGAGTCATTAGGATGATCAAATTAATTCATAAGTGATATTAATGAAGAGTTAAATTGTGTCTAATTATAAACTTTCTGATGTTACTTCAAAAGTTTGAAAAAATAGGGAAAATAAATTAGAGATTATATTGTAGAAGTTGATGCACCACCACAGATTACTATGAATACAAATGCATTTATTGAGAGAATAACTGCAGTATCATAGCTGATTAGGAACTCTCAGGCTCAGACCAGTTCTAGTGGAGAGGTTCAATAGATAAATACATAAAATTATTTCAGGATATGAGACCGCCTCTCTTCTCTAGAGGAAGAGGTCCGGTGGATGCTGAAAACTAGTTGCTGAGGGTGGAGAAGATATTAGATGGATTGTCTTGTCCTCAAGAGAGGATGGTTACACTGGCTACGTTTGCATTAGGGGGAGAAGCAGAGGGATGGTGGCGAGGGCAGTTGTAGGAGAAATATGATGGTTGAGCCAGTTACATGATTCATGGGGGCGAGTTTTTGGGCATTTTTAGAGACTGGTTTGTACCATTGTCCACTAGAAGGCAAATGCATGATAAGCTCTCAAGGTATGTGCCTCAGTGGATTCCAAATGCCATGAAGTGACATTGATTTTTGTTTGGGCTCAGTGATCTGATTCGACATTCATTGATTCCTCTTGGAATAAATGATTATTCAGTGTTGATGGAGAGAGCCGGTAGAATTGAGTTAGATCTAGAAGCATTCAAAGGAGGGACATTTAGAAGAGAAGAAATTAAGAGGGTTCCTAGTTTCCTTAGGGCTCTCAGAACAGTAAGTCTTAGTCAGGTAATGCACGTGCTAAGAACGCCTAACTAGTAGCATTGACACCCTGTTTGAAATGAAGAAATATGACAAATGTGGAAGGTCTTATAAAGGAGAATATCTGTATGGATCCAATACTTACTTTTGGTGTCACCAGCTAGGACATGTCGAAGAATTGCCTTAAATTGGGTCAGAGAGCTCCAATAGATTATAGGGGCAGTGCCACACGACCTCAGAGGAGTTTTGGCTGACCGAAGATAGCTAAATATTTAGGATCGATGCCAAATGATTGCCAGGCTTAGCAAAATGTCTAGCCCAGAGTGTATGAACTTTCGCAGCAAGAAGCTAAGGACTCCTCAGACGTCATCACAAATTTGTTTCACTCTTGATAATTTTAACCCAATACGCTTTTAATCATCTTAGATTTCATGTCATGTCATTCATAACATAAACTAAAAATCTAAATATATTAATAAGTCGACTCTAAATGTTTAATACGATGATTTTAATTATAGGAGCATATATCTTCAGAATAGGTCGATAAGAGTATTGTTTGATTCTGGAGCATCACATCTTTTTATAGCTGAGGAACTAGTTAAAGTGACGCGATTGAATATCATTTCTATACCTGTCATATCATCAGTTAGAGTGTCAAATGGTGCTTTTCTGGAAGTTAATTAATCATATGAGGTAAAGCTTATTATTGGGAGAAGAATTTTGACAGTCAATTTATTATTTTACTCATGGTGGAATTTGATGTGATTTTAGACATGAATTGAAGGTCTAAAAACTTTGTTACCATTGATTGCAATAGAAGTCTGTCAAAATAATTATATCTGGGGAGATAAATTAAAATTTCTGATTATAGACGACTGACATCCGTGATAGAAGGCTTTTAAATTGTTGAATTGTGGAAGTCAATGAATACTTTTAAGGATGTATAGTTTTTTGGGTGGTAAAAGAATAACCTTAATTCTTTCTTGATGATTTGTTAGGACTACCTCCAATGTGCGAGATTGATTTCATTTTCGAGGTCTTGTCAAGTTCTGTGCTGGTATTCAAGGCACCTTACAGAATGATAGTTAAAGAGTTGCAGGAGTTGAAGAGATAATAAAGGGTTCATCAGATCTAACACATCACCTTGGGGAGCTCTGAGGTCAGACTATCACCAGTTGAGGATTAAAGAGGAAGACATAGTGAAGACCTCCTTCATGATCAGATATGGACACTATGAATTCGTGGTGATGTCATTTAGACTGATAAATGCTGCAAAGGTTTTCATGGATCTGATGAACCGATTCTTCGGACTGTTTTAAATACTGTTGTGATTGTCTTTATAGATGATATTTTGGTTTATTCGAGGGATGGTCCGTCATTCAGTTCATTTACATTTCGTGCTATAGGTTTTGAAGGAGAATGCACTATGACAAATTTTTTAAATGTGAAATTTGGCTTAAAAGTGTGGCTTTTCTTGGACACATTATTAATGGAGACATCATATCTGTGGATTAGAGTAAGGTCAAATGATTGCAGATTGGCCAATACCTACTATTGTCACTAAGGTCTGGAGCTTTTTAGGCATATCTGGCTATTATAGGACATTTGTTGTGTGATTTTCATAGATTGTTATGCCACTATCAAGACCTTCTATTGTCACAGAAGACGGTGAAATTCAAACGATTAGATTGTTGTGAGGAGGCTTTTCAGAAGTTTAAGACTTAATGCTGCTTCTGTTTTCGCCATTCCTTCAGGTTCTGATGGGTTTCGAATTTTCATCGATGCATCTTTGAGGGATTTGGGTTCTGTACTGATGCATCATGGAAGGGTTATCACACATGCATCACAACAATTAAAAATTCATGAAAGGAATTATTCCACACATGATTTAGAGCTTGCGAAAGTTGTATTTACACTCAATATATGGAGTTATTATCTGTACAGAGTTAGATGTGAAATTTTTACTAATCAATAGAGTTTGAAGTAAATATGGACTCAGAAAGAGCCAAACATGAAGCAAAGGAGATGACTGTAATTTATTAAGGATTATAATTTATATATTCAGTATCATTTGGGAAGGAGAATGTTATTGCAGATGTGTTGAGTAGGAAAGCTTTGGTTAATTTGAAATATTTATTTACTCAGCAGGAGCAATTACTTAAAGACCTGAAGAAGTTGAAGCTATTTATAGTTGATTATGATGATGATAGTATAATTCGACTATATCAGTTGATGGTGCAGTCAACTTTGAAGGGCAGAATGGAAGATTCTTTAAATAGAGATAGCAATATTCAGAACATCCTTGAAAAGGTTAAGACAAACACTTTGGAGAGGTATGTGCTAGATTAAGATGGTTTATTGAGGTATAATGCAGAGTTTATGTTCTAAATGTTGATGCTTTGAGATGAGATATTCTGGAGAAAGCATACTTATCTGACTTTACTATTCACTCAAGGAGCAACAAAACTTATCAGGATTTCAAAGAAGCATTTTGGCTGTCAGGATTGAGGAGAAGTGTTATAGAATTTGTGGCTAAGTGTCTTTCATGTCAACTAATGAAAGCAGTGTATCAACGTCCTGGAGGTCAGTTACAGCCTATACCGGTTCTAGAGTGATAATGGGAGGACATTGATGTATTTTGTGAATGGGTTGTCTCGATCATGTCAGGGTCAAGATTTTATATGGGTAATCGATTACAACATTTCAACCTCAGGCAGATGGTTATTCAAAGAGCACTATTCAGATTTTAGAGGATCTACTAAGGTTATGTGTCTTTGATTTTGGTAGAGGATGAGACTCACATATACTTTTAGTAGAATTTTCTTACAATAACAGTTACCAGACTAGCATTTGGATGACTCCATGTGAAGTTTTGTATGGAAGGAAGTGTAAGGCACATTTCGCTGGGTTGAAACAGGTAAATGAAAGATTATTGGAGCTGACTAGGTTGATGATGCAATTGAGAAGATTATACTGATCAGAGATAGATTGAATGCAGTATGGGATAAATAGAGAAATCGTTATGACGCCAAACACATACCTGTTGAGTTTGAAGTTGGAGAATTTTTTTTTATCAGACCAGTCTATTAAGTGTTTGCAAAGGTTTGGGAAGACATGAAAATTGAGCTCTAGATTTGTCGGTCCATTTGAGATTTTGGAGAGGATTGAAAAGGTTTCTTAGAGATTGACTTTACCTTCTTATATGCAGAGAGTGTATATTGTTTTCGATATTTCTTCACTCAGAAAATATATTGCAGATGAAGCCGGTAGGGTGATAGTAAACTCAGTTATTTAATCGGACTTTGCTTATTTTGAGGAGCTCAAAAAGATTCTAGATTATGCTTTGAGAGGAAGTCTCCGAAATGCAAGAAAGATATTGTCAATTTTTCATTTGAGGTATATTTACTTTAATGATTATTTTCAAATTTTGAGGACGAAATTTTTATAAGAAGAACATATTTTAACAACAAAATAAATAAATAAATATAATAATTAAAGAGGGGTGTAGGCGGCTAGAGAAGATGCCACCCCCCTCTCCCCTCACAAAAATCATAACACAATCTTTCACACTTCCTCTCATTCAAAACAGAAGAGCGAGCGAGTGGAAGGGCTAAGAGATCGAGAGAGGGAATCTCTATCATGCCCTAGCCAAGGAAGGAAGTCGAAGGAGAAGAAGAAAAACGTAGGTGGTGTCAAGCGACTTATCTGTGAGTGAATGAGATCGAAGGAGAAGGGAAGAAGCCCTCTTGCCTTCGCGTGCAGATGAAGCCGCGATCGAAGGCAGAACCCTGCGTGCAAAGGAAGTGGAGGAATGAGACGCGTGCACTGCTTTGGGTAGAGCCACGCGACCAAAGCCAGGAAGGAGGAACGATAGAGAAGCCAAAGTTTTTGTTGAAATACAGTGAAGGGATAAGTATTTCAAATGTGTATTAAGACAAATTTGAGTAATTATTTTCTTATAAATATATGAAGTTAATATTTATTTAATAAATAACTATAATACTTTAAACAATCATTTTATAATTCTATGCATTTTGTGCGCTTGAAAGTTTAAGGAGATGAAATGAGAAAAAGAAAAAAAAAATGAATGTTTAATGTTTTTTAGGCAATTTAAAGTAAATGAATGTAAAAGTTTAGGTCATGCAGGATTACCCTCATATGATACTGATAGAAGATGCAATTATCCATGCATGTTGAAAGAAATGATAAAGGTGTAAATTCGAGTGCAATTTTAGGGCACCATTAAGTATATTTTTGAGGATATCCTCGCTTATGACAGTAATTTTGTTATGACTCTTAAAGAAATAAAAACGGTAAATACTTAAGGTGATACAGGAATGATAAATTTAATATAAAAGTTTAAAGCCTTATTAAGAAATGAAAATCATTTTCTTTTGAATCATTCATGAATAGCATTGACATTATAATTTAATTCATATTAATATTATAATTGCTCATAATTAATGATTTCATTAAGGAACAAAAAAAATTTAGGTTGATATTTTTAATAAGAGAGATTTGATTTACAAGAGAAGAACTGCAGCTGATAGATACTAGTTTATGATGTGTTTATAGTTTCTTTTTGCTCTATTTTTTTAGATAGTGTTAAATTGTTGTATGAAGTTGTTGTACTGGATGTTTTAAATTTATTGCACTTGTGAATATATGTGACTTTTTTTTTTTTTTTGGAGTTTTTTGAAAAAATTTTGAAAAGTAAAAAATGAAATGTTAATACTGATTGCGGGTTTGCCTTAGTTAATTCTATGCCCCAGGTCGGGTCGTGACATGATGTTCACATATGCATATGTATGCAAAAGCTCCTTCATTGTCGCTTGAACCATCTGCTTTGAAGATCTTATATGCTCATTCACTGTTTTTCAAACATCTCCTACATTCATGTACACTCGGTAGTTGCTTCGCCTCTGACTCGTCGTTCTGGTTTTCCAATTGAGGTATTGCTTCGTCTTCTTACACTCGAGATTGCAGTGATAATGTCGTCACCCGACTTATCCAATCTAATTGGCCATTTCAATGTCTCTCCAGAATTACATCTATCTGCATCCTTCACATAGTGATATTGATTTTAATAGTGCAGATAAACATCAATCATATGTCCCTCCTGAAGCATATGAATATCGCATAGGACAGTCAATATCATAAGTTATTTGTGATTTAACTGAGTTTTTGTTCACAGGATGAAAAATGTGTTGAGGAGATGATTGAGTTACGAGAGTAAATTACAAATGATATGTTTATTACTTTTTCTTTATTTATGTATAATTTGTTGTGTAAATGTTTGTTCTAATGATTCTTTATCCCTAGGGCAGTCAATATCATAAGTTATTTGTGATTTAACTGAGTTTTTTTCACAAGATGAGAAATGTGCCGAGGAGATGATTGAGTTGCGATAGCAAATTACAAATGATGTTGTTTGTTACTTTTTTTTTATTTTTGTATAATGTGTTGTGAAAATGTTTATTTTAATGACTTTTTATGCAATGACAGTCATGTGGAATCTATCTATTGAATTTTTTTTCCTTCTTTCAGCATGTATTTTATCTCACTTGGATGACATCTTAGAAAATTGTGTGTAATATGAGTTTTTTTTTGCATGTATTTTTGATTTGGAGGTTTATGATGAGAGATATGACTTTAGAGTTTTTTTTTGGATGGCCTTTATGTTGCTATAAATTTTGACATATAGGAGATTGTTATCAAGACATTCAAGATTCTCTTCTTTTTCAGTCATATTATTGTTGAGGGTTCTTCTGAAGGGTTTTTATGGTAGTATGCTTTTGTGTCATATATGGGCTCAGTATTATATGGTTTAAAGACTAACCCAAATCCCTTTTCCTTAAAATCTTTTGTCTTCTTATAATGGCAGCTTAATCGTCGCTTTATATTGGTTCTGAGACCTAACAGTTTTATAAATCTTTAATTATGTATATCTATTACTCTTATTAGTTAATTTTTCATATAAAAATATCCTTGTATTATTAAGATAAGCTAATTTTATGTTTTTGATTTTTAACTTTCAGAAAATGAGCTTGAGGACTTCTGTTGCCTTTAGAGTCTTGTACTGTAATTGTGGATTGCAGTGTTCTCTTCTCACATCATGAATAGAGAATAATTATTAGAGAGTTTAAAGGTATCCAAGGAATAGATTAGTGGAGACATGAAGTACTATGATTTTTTTTAGGCGGACATATTAGTTTGACGATTCTATCTCATATGGTGATCAGGTGTGTAGGGTTGTGAAAAAAGCTCATCGTTGGTGAACAACTCATGTTTGATTTGCTAAGTAGCTCGTGTTCGATTGTTGCTTAAGAAAATGAGCTGAGCATGAATAGATTTCTTCAGCTCGATAAACATGTCAAATATGAATAACGATCATGTTCGGCTCGTATTAACTCGAATTAATTAAATAATAATTAAATAATATACAAAAGTTAAATTAATGATATTTTTGGTATGACTAAGGCTGTCAAAAAACTCGTTCGCAAATAGCTCGTGTTCGATTCATTGATTAATAATACATGCTGAACGTGAATAGGTTTTTTGAGCTTGATTTATAAATGAGTCGAACAAAAACAAAAACAAAAGTTAACAAGCTGAACACAAACAAGCCTTTGGCTCACTCAAGCTCGACTTGCTTACATCCTTACTAGTTTGAAGTGTCTTTGGAGAAGAAATATATCTTAAAATTGATCGTCTCCATTTCAAAGTTAATATTTTGATAATATTAATTGTTATTCTAATATTTTTTATTTTTGATTTTGATTGTTATATTAATCGCTGTTAATTGAGATCTCAATGCAATATTTGAATTTATGAGTTTTTAGGGATTCTGAATGTAATTTTTTTGTGTATGAGTTATTCAACCTAGACTAATTATTTTATAAACAACACAATAATACTTGAATAAAAATGTCTTTTATTCATAAATAGTTGTAGCATAGCTTCTGCACAACTGTGCACTAAACAGACAGAAACAACTTCTCCATAACAATTTCCCCGCAACAGATTCCTCGCACAATTATTGTGCAATAACTTTTTAAACAGCTACAACTACCCCAAACAGTCCCTAAGTGTCATCCAAACCAATTGTTATGCCATGTTAATCATCTCTTGAACCCATAATGAGACAAAGTGCTACATAGTGGGAGCAGCCTTTTAAATATGTAGGGGCCACATCTAGAATTCTATATGTCTCGTGGATGACTCTGTTTCACATAAATTGATGAGGATATCAACTACTTAAGTGGGGGAGATTGTGAGACTTCTTAAGTAGAATTTAGTTGAACTATTAAATATTGTGTCACCTTTTTGCATAACGGTGGAATTTTATCAGAAACTCCAAAGTTAAGCCTGCTCGCATAAGAGCACTCCTAGGATGGGTTACCTTTTGCAAAATTACACCAACAAGGCAAAATGTTGAGGCCATGAGGCCAAAGCAGGCAATGTCTTGATGGATGAGAGTTCAGGTTATTTCATATCCAATATATAGTATTTTATGATCTTGGTTTAGGGTTCAAATACACATTTAATATAAAATGTAGATTCAAAATAAATTTATAAATTTTGATTCCCAATATATTTTTGACATATTATATAAATTTAGATCTAATCACAAATGCAATAAACATGTAATATTTGCAAGAAAACAAATAAATCTTAGTTTGTTTTTTCCTTTTGATGAAAAATGAGTACAATTAATGTTTAATTCTGCTGAAAAGGATTTCACCATTTTCTTGAATTAAATGATGCAAGCTATAGATCGGGAATTGCTTGAAAACAATTGAATTTAATGCAAAGGTAAGAAATTTTTTTTGTTGTAGATCTAACAAAATACCATTGTAGTTTACTCCAACAATTTTAAACGAAGAGAAGAGAGAAGAGAGAGTGGAAGGAAAGGACTTCAATGATCGGTAAGTTTCATGTTTGAAAAAGAAAGAGCCCTTCTCAAAATGCATCAAGTTTCATATTTTCCTTAAGGTTAGAACACTGGAAAAACTGATTTCCATTTGATTATTTTCTCATATGCTTTAACAAACCTATTTATGGAATTCCTTAAATATCAAATAAGAAAGGTAGCAACACAAAGAAATATGTCTTACTATAGGGGCCACCTGTTAGAAGTGCAAAACCCGCAAGGAGATACTTGTAATGCCCATCCTTGTCAGCCATGTTGTAATAGGGATTTATGGTATGGTAGCTACCGAAGAGGCACTTTAGCACATGTTTTCACTAGATGGCGAACCTCCTCATGATTGATATGAAGTGTGAGATAAACCATATTTGATATACATACTACAATGTTTTCTCCATATGCTCATGTAGTCATTTCAACTTTAGGTTGGTCCCTCATTATTTATTGTAATTTTTACATGAACTTAAGCTCTCTCTATATGAGCATCATGTTTGCCCATGAATCGGGAAAAAACTAACACTTATTTGCTTGTTTGCTACAGAAAATTGAAAGTTTATAATGTCGTCTCAATTCCTTTAAATTTGTGCTTAGGCTGTGTATTTGGAGTGAATTTATGCCCTCAACATTCTAAAAGTTTTGGTTCACAACATACACGCCTTGAAGTAGGTGGGCTGACCGCACCTAATAATCCTACAAGAAAATAAAAGCCTTTAGTGTAGGTTTTTTGGAACTTTGAGTTTGAGTTTGCTTACTTCTTGAGGGAAGGACATGGTTCATTGATTAGAATTGATGAACATCCAGTTTTTCTTAGAAGTATTGTTGACTTCTAGCTTGTTTTCTTTATTGGTCACAGCGCTTTTCTTTATGGAACTTTTCTCCTTCATTTTCTCGGTAAGTTTCAGTTAAAATTTTGATCAGAATATAAATTACTTTGAGTATGGTGCAACTAGAATTATAGAGTAAACAAAGACACATCTAAATAAATTGTCATATGAAATTATTTTTATTTTCTTTGGAATTTTTTTTGTCATAATATTTGTGTATGTTTTTTACAGATTGATATGAAATTGACAAGGCTGTGCTTTACGTCACTAGCTCACTAAATTTGCTTTCCACGCTGCATTTTGAAGAAGTGAACTTTGAGATATGTTTTCTGTGTCTTGACTTTGCTATATTAGATATCAATATAATTAAGTTTCAATTTAATAATTTTATCAGAATATAAATAACTTCGAACATGGTGTAACTAGAATTTTTGAATAAACAAAGACGCATCTAAAGAAATTGTCATATGAAAATATTTTTCTTTTCTTTTGAATTGTTTGTGTCATGATATTTGTGTATGTTATTTACAGATCGATTTGAAATTGACAACATTGTGCTTTACGTAACAAGCTCACTAAATTTGCTTTCCATGCTGTATTTTGAAGAAGTAAACTTTGAGATATGTTTTCTGTGCGATTTGACTTTGCTATATTACATATCAATAGTATGCTGTTATAGTAATACATTCGAGCTGCTATAAGTCAAGGACAACCAGAAGATTTCTATCATTCCTATGTTCACCGACTTTGAAAGCATAATATCTACATCTATAAACCAACAAAATCTTTTCATTTTTCCATGTATGACACATAAGGTTTCTTTTGAGATTTAATCGAAACTTAATGACTAGAAAAATAACTTTCTCATTTATACATTAAGCAGATGAATCTGACCAAACACCCTATTTTTTCTTGAGCTGATGTAATCATTGGTTTAATACTAAACATGCTTTTCTTTTCAGCAAGTTGTTGATGCAAATGTAAATTATGATGCACGGGAAGGAAGGAGCTCAGTGGAGGTATGGCTTTCCTGTTAATTCTTAATCTGATTATTAGAAACTATGATTTCATCTTAGATGAAGAAATTGCATTATCATCATCATCATCATCTTAACTATTTATTATTATTGATTTACCAGGCATTCTTTGATAGTGCTTCTTTGTTGACTTCAGCTTAGCTGAAAAATTAGATTTTTCCTACTGGCCTTTCCTTTGAAATAATTCTTACTTCGAGCTTGCAATGTTTATTATGCATGCTGGTGTAATAATACTCATATAATAGGGGTTACCCGTAGAAAACATAATAGCAACAGCAACTTAGAAAAACACAGGTGGAACTGCTTTCATAAAAGAGTAGCTTGTAACAATGGCTCCATCAACATGCTTAAATTTAAAAAATTTGCCACCGATGAATTAGGCTTTTGATATTTATATTGAAGAAGATGTCTTTTGAATCCATTATTAGCAGTAAACAGAATCTCAGTATCTAAAATAGCATCATGAACAAAATCTACATAGTTATTTGAATAAGGATTTGATGCTTGAATCCATTATTAGTAGTTAACAATCTCATTATCTAAATTAGCTTCATGAACAAAAGGTATAGAGTTATTGGGATGAGCATTCGATGCAAATTCATGAGGAGATCAAGTAGAGAAGAATTCAAGGAGTTTGACACTAAGTTTATCAAATTGTTGAACTTAGATACATTGAAAATTGGATTAATCTTAATTTCCTTTGAAAATTTTAATATGTAGATGTTAGTTCAAATTGACTTGGAGATTTTAAATGGCTTATTTTTTTTCATCCAAGTTCTTTTGAGATTCCTTACGGAAGCCTTATGATTCTAAACCATGAATTATCAATTTTTTTTACCTCTATATACCACGTTTACCCATCAGAACAAAACTTGATATAAATATTTTATTAATGTCTTTATAAATGTCAATAAAATAATGTAAATCTTGGAAATGAAATGAAGTAATGTAAATGCAAGGAGACTAATATGCATCTGGCGCAACTATTAATGACCTATAACTTTCTTAAACAATAAGATGATAAATAAATGTATAGAAACTAGATTACATAGTTATGATATGCTTATATGGATGGACAATTTCTTTGACAAAAAACAAACCCAACTTATTTAAATAAATTTGTGGATAAAATTATACAATTTTAAATCTCATCTTTAATTTAAAGTGGTCTCCATTAATGAATTCTTTAAAATATTAGCACAACTTATATATCTCACTAAATTTCCTTATATGAACTCTTATGATAATAAGCCGAGTCCTGAATATAACATTGGTTTTAGTTTGGTCGCTAATTAAATAATTCATTAAGAATTGCACTTTCAAATAGCTCATTTGATTCATCAGCTACAATTGATATGATTGTCATTTCACAAACAAACATAATTTCCATTTTTATTGTGAATTCATGTTCAAATAGGATCCCTTAATTTTACTTTTAAACTTTACTTCCGGTTCTTGATTAAGCAATATTTTCAAGTTCATGAGTATGATCTAATTTAGGTGCAAATTCAGATCCAAGAATTTCTGAATTAGATATTATAACTGTAAGTTATATTTTGCTTCTATTGCATTTTCCAAAGTATGTTCTTGAGTTATCATTTATTTAATTTGATTAGCTTCAACCATGCTTGGTTCATGCATTTATACATCTTCTAGAAGCTTTGAATGAAATGCTAATTAGCATTCCTTAGGAATCAAAACAAATGCGATGACCATATCAGAATATTTGTAACATGCTTGAACATTCAAAGATCTTGTTGAAGTCTCACATAGTATTTTTAATGTATTACATTTTGTTAATTCTTAAACTCTCACCTAAGACCTTTATTGAAGAAAGTAGTGGCAACAAAATAATCTTATCATAGCTATGATACGTGTATTTATCTTTACAATATTTTTCAGGCTTTATTTAACTCGAAATATTTTTCTAAAATATACTAATTTTGTTTCAACATCTTTTTGTTTCTTTGGAATTAAATAAAAGATATTGTTCAAAATAATATTCCAAGTTATTAATCCATCCAAAAAATTCCTTAAGAATATATATCATATTGATTATATGAATGAAATTTTGAACTTCATGATAATTATGTTGTTGTTGGCCAAGACTTAACTGGTTTTGTTTAAATTTCATCATTAATTAACTTTTTTCATTGAACCAATTAAACGCTTTACATTTAGTTGACTTTATGAAACAACTTATCTCTAATACCTTTATGATGTATGACAATTTAGGGTTATTGTATCCTAATGCAATATGAATAACAAAATGTATGTAGTCACGTCAAAAAACTTATTATTCAAATATTACAAACCACTAAATGCACAGACTCGCTTTCTATAGTTGCAAATTGATGAATATGATAATTAGAATTTGAACAATAATGCTATGATTGATAAACTCAAATTTATCAATGATAAGTACTAATATGGTAAGATTAATGAGTAATTGTTATTATTTATCGTGATTAGATTTCTAGTTGCATTAAATTCGAGCAAAATTACGAGCACTAGCAAGCCAATAACGATATATGCAGAAGGAGAATTAGACATAAGAACAAGTTCACCAAAGTAAGAAATTTACCCCTCATGATGGAATAAAGCGATGACTTTCTCTTGTATAAATTAGTCATACTTGCACTATAGCAGAAGGAATCACCCGTCTAACTTGCTCACGTAAGTTTAATATGGAAAATAAAAGTTTCGTCAATTGACAATTTTCAATTATCTATGTCAAATCATCTTTTATTCAAATTGATCTCTAGATTAGTAGACATGGTTGCTGCAAGTTCAGCCTTGTTCTAGTTGAAATAATACTAAAATTCAGGTTGATGTTAACCACTATTGTAAAGAAAACCTGTATTAATGATTAAAAATCGTGATATAGCGGCTGTTGGTAAGAAATATTATAGAAATAAACCCCGAAATGGGCGTAACCGTGCCCTAGGAAAGGGGCAGCCCATAGAAATTACAACAATAACATTAAGTAAGAAAAATGTGGAGACGGTGAACCACTAAAGCGTAGTTTGTTACTACTTCCACATCACAGTTTAATAAAATTTTTTCTTCCTTTTTTTTTTCACCCAATTTTTATTATTTTAACCAAAGGTGAACCAAGATAGCATCAGCGCACCAGGCAAGTCCTGTGAGTGTCTTGTGTGTTCATGGTTTATTTGTTTTTATTTTGTAGTAGTACGTAATCAAGAAGTTGTATTCTATCCGCTTACCAATCTTGGAGGATATTTATATTCTATTTGGAAAACTGATTTCTTGCTGTTTTTTAGTAATTTTTGTGGTAGAAAGTTGTTTTTTTCAATCTGAACAGTTAAAATGTGTTGACTGCTAGAAAACGGCGATTTAACTTTTTTGAATTAAATTAAATTTGTAATAGTCACCATATTTTCTTAAACAACTTACTTTGCAACAACTTTATAGTTGTTTCTCCAAACAACTACAGCTGCCCCAAACAGACCCTTAGCCTACCAAATTGTTAAGAATGCTCTAGTGTTTGTTTCTGACTCTTGCTCATCTCAAATATGCTTTAGATATGGTCCAAGAGTGTCTAGGAACCTTCGTAAATGCATTATTTTATTTACCTAAATTAGGATTCTAAGATGACTATCCGGGTAGTGGCTAATGTACATAATTATATACTTACATTTGGTTTAACTGACAACACAAGTGACATTGCCAAACGGGATTGCTTTTCAATTCTTGGTAATGCCAGGTTGTAAGTTCAACTTCATCTTGCAAGCTGAAATTCTTTTGTGGTGTATGTTATTTCTCGTGCAAGTAAGTCTACCTGATGAAGGTATTCTTTCTGATTGTTTGTCCGTTTCTCTTAGATTAATCTTGTTGTATTTGCCAACTCAGTGGAACCACAAAATCTGATTTCCTCTCTTGTCTCAGGCTTATCTAAGGAGCCATTCTTTTGAATTCATTTATTCTCAGCATACTGATTTTTTTCCTCCATTTACCTTTCAAGTCTTGCAATATGTAAAATCTAATTGTCAGATGTAGGAGAGTTAATCTCTCTCTTTTTCTTTGCAGGTTGTAGAAAAAATGGATATTGCTTTGGGGGGAAAGGCTGCATGCACAAGTTTCTTAAGAATCAGTACGAATGGAACTCATAGTGTGGTCTTATGTAAACCTGTTACTGGTCGTACTCATCAGGTAATATTTAATATTTCACTAAGGTTCTTTAGGAGAGAATTCGGAGAAGAAATTATTGCGGATCCCTTCTAACAGATAATTGATAAAATTCTCCCTGTTTAACCATTCGAAAGCTACTAGGAACCCATTTCCTACAGGAATAAATCTGGACTACTGCTGTATAAAAACATTTCTTAAGGGTTCATGCAACTAGAATTTCTATTGTAATTGGTGGAAGAATTTTTGTATTAGTTGTGTCCGCCACAAATATCAGAAGATTTCTATCTAAATGATTTGATGGGTTATTTGAAGAATAATATACTTTACTTCGAGAAGTAGAAATATTACCTTAAAATGGATCTAATTATTCGAATGAGGAAAATCTTTATGATTTATGGGTTTGCGTAATTAAAGATTTTTCTCCTATCTTACGCGTGTAAGATATGGTTTATTTTATTTTGTGTTTGCTATTCTTACAAGGCCAAACTCTCATTGTTAATTACATCCCAGGATTTGTGGACACACAAGAATATTCTCGATTAAATTATTGAGTTATATTATGTAGTATTACAAGGTTGGCGTTTTCAAATGAAATCATTCAAGATTTGAAGAGATTTTCAATGACCAAATTTAAGGGTTTATAAAGATTTGCTTTAAATTTAACTTGAAGTCAAACAGTTAAAAACAGTCTAATGTTGATGTGTCATAGAATGTTCTAGGAAAATGGTTAGTTAATTCTAGGAAGGTATGTCATAGGATTGGAATTATAAGATTATTGAAAGAGTTAGGTTTAGATTTGAAAGGTTGAATTTGATGGATTGATATAAAAAATGTTCCGAGTAGATTTGGTTTGAAAAGGATTTGACTGAAAAGTTTGTTTCAAGGATTTGATTTGAGTTGAAAATTTGATTTAAAGGTTGTTGGCTTGGATGTTTGGAGGTTTTAAAAGTTTTTTTTGAAGGTTCTTAATGGTTATTTGATTTGTTATAAATATGGTATGAAGTTTGAAAAATATTTGAAATTCTGAAATTTAAAAGAAGAGGTTTGAAGTTTTTGGAGTTTTGAAAAGGTTGATTAGAAGTTTCAAAATGTTTGAAATTCGAAAATTTTTTAAGTTTGAGAAGTTTGAAATTTGAAAATTTTTATTTGAGTTAAAAAGGTTTCATTTTTGTTGAAAAAAATTGATTTCAAGTTCTTGAATTTTAGACTAAAGGGTCAAGATTGACTAGAAGGATTTGTAGATGGAAGTTCAAACCCCAACCCTAAAGTAATCCTAGACGCTATAACAAGTCTAAGTAAATGGACTAAACTATTTTTTAGATATGATGTCCCTTGTCAAGAAATCCACAATTTTCTATTTTCTCGGATTCATCCATATCTTTAGATTATTAACCAACCAGAAAAACTAGACGTCTCTACTTAATGCCATAGTGATGGCGAGTCTAGACCTTTTTTCTATTAGATGATTTGAGGTGTTTTTGTCACTAACCATGAGTTACTTTATCCTAGGGCACCTACATAGTATAAAAAAGTTACGTGTTTGTTTTATATGTTCTAATTCTTTGCACTAATTAGGGGTACCTAGTAGTCTAACCTAGACTTCTAAATTGGATTATTTTACGGTATGTGTGATCCTGAGTTTCATTTCTAAGTTGTTCAACTTAGAGTTCACTGTTGATCTATCTAGTGGTGAACAAGGTGAATAGATTAGGATGGAAAACACTGTGACTCACATTCAACTAAAGTGGTGAACGAGGTGAATAAATCATAATCGAAAATCATACAAACTCATATCTAATTTAAGAGCTAAATGATGCCTTAAAAGTGGATTATAAAGCTTTGGGCTTTCAAGGTTATCATGTGGCGTGCAATGACTGAAATTAGAGTGTCATACGGATTTTACGCTAGGCTTACTTAGACAAGATATTAACTTGCTGGTTCAACTATGGTGAAATGAGGTCAATGAACTAGGAGAGAATTTTGTTTTCAAATTAGGTATTCAATGGCTAAATAAGGAAATGTTCATATGAGGCTTGTTCCAAACTTTGTATTTATTAGTCGAAAGAGTCTTCTATTGAATCCAATAATTTAATAAAGTAGTGAATCCCGTTGTATCAGCAAGGGGCCACAATGGGCTTAATCCAACACTCAAAAACCAAGTTGGCCTATTCCACGTCCAATCCAACTAGACTAGGCACAACACTCCTAATCCTAAGGTGTTAAATGATTAAAACCTAAGAGTAGTTGCATGGAATCTACATTGTTCATATTCGGCCAAGCTGCCAGCTCTTGTCGAGATAAGTTTAGTTGATGAAATTGATGAACCTGAGAAAGAAAAAATGAACTCATTTTGTGATGAGCTACATTGGGAAAAGAGCCTTTGGGATTATTCTTACTTAGAATTACTAATTCGAAGCATTGGCCTACAGAGCCAGCCACACCTGACTCGAGGTCAGTAAACCCGATCACATTATGATGTTAACAAAAAGGGCTTTTTCCAACACTGATAGATCCTAAAGCTAATTTTGTGGAAAAGCCTGGTCAAGGTCAAATTAGGTTATCTCTTATAACTCTAAAGTGTTCAATAACGGAAACCAGAGGGTAGCCACATGGACTCTACACTAGCCATGCTCAGCGAAGGCGTAGAGCTACTCAGAATCGTACAAAAATTGGGGCCTATGAACTTGAGAAAGGAGTAGATTTTAAAGTCAAGGTTTTCAATAGACTATAAGTTAGAAAGATGCACTTAGTCAAATCTTAAATTTATTAGTTTAAAATAATGAGCTGATTAAACACGAAAATTCAACATAATCGGCAGAACTCTGCCAATCATCATAAGTATAATCCACAAAAGAGTTGATACGTCACTCATAACCCTAAGATGTTCAATGACTAAAACTAGATACTAGCCACACACTCTATACTGGCCAGACTCAGCCAAGGCACTAGCTCTTGTCGAGGTCGGTTTAGTTGGCAAAATTGATGAACCTGAGAAAGGAAAGTTAAATTTGGTTTGTGATGAGATACACTGAGAAATGAGCCGTTGAGGAATTTATCCTAACTCAGAATTACTAACTTAAAGAACTGATCTACATAATCAGCCTTAACTGAATCAAGGACAATTAATGTGATCACATTGTGATAATGCCACAAAGCACTTGCTCTAACACCGATGGATTCCAAGAAAGGAGAGTTCTTAATTTTGATTTGCAATGGGCCACACTAAGAAATGAGTCATCGAGGGACTTATTCTTACTCAGAATTACTAACATAAGAAGTGACTTACATAATCAATCTTGACTGAATCGAGGTAAATTTACATGATCACATTGTGATGGTTCCACAAAGGGCTTGCTCCAACACCGATGGACCTCTATGCTAAACATCTAAGAAGGTGTGAAAAAAGTCAAATTATGTCTAAAAGTTCTAACATTAAGGTGTTCAATGACTGAACTTAGAGAGTAAGCCACACGAACTATACTCCAGCCATGCTTAGCCAAGATGTAGATCTAATAAAAAATTGTACAAAATTATAGGTCTGCGAACCTGAGAATGGATAGTTTTTAAGGTTTTTCAATAACTATACTAAGATAGAAAGCACAATGACTCACAACCATCTTAGATTTATTAGGCAACACATTGGCCTACTGAGCGGTTAGGGGCACAATAAGACCAATGAATCCAAATAGGGAAAATATAAAGACTATTTCAGGCACCTGATCATATTAAGAGGAAAGCACATGAACTCATATTCAACAGAAGAGGTGAACATGATGATTAGATTAAAATAGAAAGTACAGAGATTCATATCTAACTTGAGAGCTAATCAAAGGGAAATGCAAACTAAGGGGAAATTACATTGGAACCAAAGAAGGATTGATTTGATTAACCTAAAAACATTAGCATGAAAAGCATAGCAACTCACATCTAGCCAAAGAGGTGAACATGATGATTAGATCATGATAGAAACCTGAGATTTTATCGGAGGGAAAGGCAACACGAGGGGAAGTTACGCCAGACTTAGTGAAGATTTATATGATTTCCTTGAACACGTTTGGATGGAAAATACAGAGAATCATATCTAACCAATGATATGAACATGGCGATTAGATCAAGATAGAAAACACAATAACTCACGTCTAACCTAAGAGCTAATCGAAGGGAAAGATAGCCTAAAGGGTAGTTATGCCAACTTAAAAAAGATTGATTTGATGGACCTGAACATATTAGGTTGTAATGTACGGAGACTCACATCCAACTAAAGATATGAACATGATGATTAGGCCAGGCTAAAAAGTATAAGAACCCATATCTAATTTGAGAGCTATTTGAAGGGAAAGGCAACCTGGGGGGGAAGTTATGCCAGACCTAAAGAAGATAATTTGATTGACCTGAACACACTAGGATGGAAAGCACAGAGACTCATACCTAACCAAGATGTGAACATGGTAACTAGATCAGGATAGAAAACATAGAGACCCACATCTAATCTTAGAGACCCACATCTAATCTTAGAGCTAATCAACTGGAAAGACAACCGAAAAGGAAGTTACGTCAGACCCGAAAAAGATTGATTCGAAGTTTTGTTTGAAAATTTTAAATATTTTATTCAATGAGTTTTAGTTTTGCTTTCGTTAAAGGTTTTTAACCCAATGTCAACTTCAATAGTTTCACCATTCAAATTTAAAAGAGATTATTTTATAATCATCTAAACATCATCCTACTGAAAAACAAGATGCATATAGCATCCTTGCATTCATTTACGTATAATTTTGTTCTTTAAGTAAATATCACAAACTCAAATATTTTCATGAAAGAAAAAATCCATAGTAAGTTGAATATTACAATGAACTTCCATTAATATCAAACAACCATGAGTATATGCATATATACACACACACACACACACCCACACGTGTGCGTGCGCATACCCATATATATTAGAATCGAACAACAATAGTAGTTTTATAAATCTTATCTTTACTTTCTGGGAGGGATGATATTCAGCAACTGTCTGGACTGCATTTGTAAGGAAGTTTGGAATCTTGCATCTTCCGAAAGATAATGGAAATTTTCTATTGAGGGATAGATGGTACACAGTGTTTGGCTAAATCAGCTTCATTGTTATTAATAACAAACATTGAATCTCTAGGTAGAGGAATGAAGTATGTTCTAACAAACTCTCGCATGCCACCTATGTTGATCTCTCTACTAAAAACAATCGAACTGACTTACAAACGAGGCAATGTAGAAAGGTCCTTCAAGTCACGATAGTTAATGTGTAGTTGGATGCAATTTTCTTTTTCATTGATGTTGACCATGCAACTGTTTGACGTAGATGAAAGGGGTAAGATGTGTCATAACACAAGTCTCTTAATCATATATTTGAATAACATATGGACGTTATCCATTTCTTCACTATGGATGATACCGGGTGAATCAATGTCTTGTTTATAGTTATAGCAACATCTAGACTGTAAAGTGATTGACTTTACTTTTATCTATTATCTTGGTTCCAATTAAATTCGTCTTTTTAGCAAGCTCTGTTGCCCTTTTACTTACAACCTGCACACAGTGTAAACAATCTTTCATTGTTCCAAGTCAATAAAGATTCCATCGTAGAGTTGACGCATCTCTAGTATATTGACAGGCCTACTGTTTATCTGTTTAAAGTACTCAAAATTTTGCTTTTTTGTTTGTCTGCATATTGTTTGTTGATCATCGGGCTCAATTTGGGGGTATGGATAGAGTGATTGCTCTGGCTCTACTAGGATGGCTGAATAGGAGGAGGATGCGGAATTTATGCAAGCATACTTTCTTTGATCATTTGAGACAATTCCACGGCTAAGTACTCTTCAACAACTAGTGTACACTCCACTTCTACACTTTTGGTCCTTAGCGATTTTGGTGTACATTGTCTTTGTTCTTCTGTTCTTTTTTCTCCTTTATGTCTTAGTTAAAACATGCTTGATAATGATAGATGTGTCAGGGTTCAGTTGATGTTTTGCTGGACTGAATAAAAACTGGGAGGATCCGTACTCTTACTGAGAACTCAATCGTTAGTTTTTTCTACAAGCACTTCCTTTGGCTCGGGCAATGTCACTGCTAGGTTGTCACGAAGCATATTCAGGTCTTCGAAAGCCATGTTGAACTTGAGAAATGAGTTGTTAGGTTATTTTGCTCAATTGCTAGATTGACACTGTCTTTGACAGTGAAAGTGAGTTTTCTGGGGGACATATTCCTGCAACAAGAATGAAGAGTAAATATCATACAAAGTTCAATTACAAGAACTATTGACTACTTGTTCAATCTCTAACTTCATTCTTCGTTGAGCTTGCTTAAACAGTATGATGTAGGGTTGTATTTTTAATTTAGAAATTGCCATCTCTGGAGCTTATCCTGCATTTCTTCATAGCTCCAGGCAAAACAATTCTTAAGCTCTACTCATAACTTAATAAGGTAATTTGTCTTTGGTTCATTCAAAAGTGAACTTATAAACATTTATTTATGGTTGTTATAAGTTCCCAAACTTATTTTTTTTAATTCATTAATGACTGATTTAATTTATTCCTCTAGTTTAGGAGGTTTCTCCCTAGCTAAGATGTCATCCAAATTATCGAAAATTTTTAAAAAAACACTATCGCTTGAGTGATTATATTCTGAAAAGATCTTATCAAGTTCCGGACAGTTAGTGATGACAAAACAATATTCTTTATCATGAACTGGTTCTACAATGGCATATCCTACATCAACTCTCGATTTAGCTCATTTGCACTTAGTATCCCTATGATTTTTAAAGTGGTGTGATTGCCTCTTGAACCATGTGTGTGGTATTAGACCCTATATTGTTAAATTAGTAACACGCGAAGAGTCCCAATTAAAATAGAGTTTTATTAATTCATTTCATCTTCAAATTATACATCTTATTTAAGATTTGAAGATGAGGACCCTTTATAAAACTTTTGACTCTCATAATCACCTTAACTTCCAATTTAACTTTAGTATCGAGGATAGTGGGGTTAGAGCTAAAGTATGGACATACTGATTGATCTTTTCTTATATGGATGACTCAGACTTGTCCAGATGTGGACTATTTCTTCTTCATCGTCTTCTTCTAGAAAGATCTTCTTTGGAGTTTCTAATTTAATTAAGGTGATAGACTAACATACAGTGCATGACTCATCTTTCGAACTGAAATGTAAGTCAGTATGCATCATGGGAATTTTATCCTTTAAATTTGGTAGAGAAGCTCATGTAGTTGCCATTTGGTTCTCATCTTGGACTACTCCGTAACTTTTTATAATTCTATCATCTGCTCGTAAGTTTGAGGGGATTATTTTCCTTTTTCATTTTTTTTCTTTTGCTACTATTTCTTTTTAAATCATTTCTTTGCTACTATTTCCTTTTTAATCATTTCTTTTGTGGCATTTTTTCTTTTCTTTTTTTCCAAATTTTTAGTCGCGAGTATCTCTCTGGAAAAGGTTGTTTGCTTCTTTAGTACGTAGTCCACTGCATCTTCATAAATTCAAATTTCATGGAACAAGAATGCTTGTAGATCATCCTTAATGAAATATTTGATACTATCATGCCGACATTTAATGGAATAATAAAGGGAGTAGGGAACCATTCGATACTTATGAAGCCACAGTCTCTTCAGAAGTGTGTTTAAGGTTGTTTCTTAGTCAATGATGTAAAATATGATTTCAGCATGGAAATCCTCAATTTTGAGGAGGGTTATAGAGCCTAGAGCTCTTTCACCTTTTTCATTGCATCCATGCAACATCTTGTTTGAAGAGAGTTTGCGTATATCAAGTCAAGGTAGGCAATTGTTTTCAAATTTATTGTATTGATTGATGCACCCGGTGATGAGCATATTTCACGGGTAACGTTTACGTCTATATGAATCACATTAAAACTAGCTAACATTGACCATGTCAGATGCTATTGTCAACGCAATTTTTTTGTCAGCCGCGGTTGATGCTACTTGCATTTTTTATGGTCGTTTTTGCGCAGGCCATATATCTGATGCAAATATGACATTTATACTATCTTGCATTGGTTTGTTGTCATATTAATGTCAGAATTGGTCGATGTCAATTTTACAAAATCTTGTAGTGATAATGATTATACTTGAAAAGGGAGAGAAGTTTTAAAATTTTCATTTGCGAGAGAATTTAAAAAAAAATGGTGGTTATGATGGTAATCTCTTAAAAAAATATCTTCATCTCATTTGACAGAGAAAAATGAGAAGAAATCAAGGGCGTTGTTTGTTTTGGCCAATTTGGTCTTTATCTCAATAAATTTGAAATCAAAGTGTGGTTGTGGTTATGGTAAAAAAATTAATTTTGGTTCATTTGGCTCGAAAAAATGAGAACACATTGATGAAGTTTGTTTTTGTCAAGGTGGGCCCTTTATTAGATATTTGACATAAAAGTGTGGGCCCCGTACTAAAAGAGAAAATTTTGATAGATTTTGGATTGAAGTTTTTAATAAGTTTTGATTGATTAAATTTAATATTTTTAGCTCACATTTACTTTGGTTGAAGTTTTTTTATTGAAGTCTATTTTTAGTGAATTATCAGGATTATTCTTTTTATTATCAAAATTATCATCCAAATTATCGTAGTTTTAATAGACTTCTAAATGAAGTTTGAATCGGGCATGGAGCGGTTCATTTGAAATGTTTCGACGATCCGAACGGTCTTGCTCCATTCGTTTTAAAAAATTATACTTCATTGAAAAATTTTTATATAGGATCATTTTTCATACATAAAAACTCAAAACAAAAAATTTTATGTTAAAAAATTGCCAATATCTTCAAACTGGTTTGTATGCTTCTCATATGCGATAATGAACATCATGAAACTTACATAATGAAATTCTGATCATTGCATCATGTGTGGAGAAAATGATAATTTTAGAGTAATAGGAGCACTATTTATGCATGAAAATACAAGATAAAAAATTTTATGTAAAAAAAATATGTCATATTATTGTTAAATCTATTTTCATGGTTTTTATATGTGATAATAAATATCGTAAAACTTTTAGAATGAAGTTTTAAACTATACAATATTCTGTAGAAAAAATGATAATTTCGGTGTGTATTTTGATTTAAGCTGGTTTTTAGTTTAGTTATTGGGTTTAGTTGAAGTTGGTTATATTTAGTTTTGTTTTAATTTGTTTAGTTTTTATTCATCTTCAGTTAAGTTTTAGTTTTAGATTAAATTAGGATTAGGCTCAAGTTTTAGTTTAGGTGAGTTCAATTAATAGCTTATCTGAGTTCAATTTGGTCATTTGGTGACACTAGGAGTGAAATCCTATGCCCCGGTGATATTGGACATAAACCAAAGAAAATAGTTGACCAAAAAGTAATGTCAACACTAAATACCAATATTTCTACATTTATTTAAGCATTTACTACCTTATGTTCATGCATGAAATTTTTAGTAGCTTAACAATGTGATTGTTTTTCGTATTTATAACCAGCTAGATATGATTTGTACATATACAATGCACAAAACTAACATAACTCGTCATTAGCAACTAATGCCTCAACATTCATTCACTTCATTCGCCAACAAATTTTGACTATAGATCCATTTGTATCTAAAGAGCTATACAGTAAAAATTACAACAACAATAAGTCTTTATCTTACTAAGTGGGGTCGGGTACATGAATCCTTTTCTTTATGTGCTCTTCGTTGTGTTTTATTGAGTATCGTATTTTCATTTAATTATAATAACTTAAGATCATTTTTTATACATGCCCAAATTTTTTATGTTTACATTTATCTTTCTTAACATAAGTCGAATCTAAAACATCTACTCTCTTAACTGAATCATCAGATGGTCGACATTTAATACGACCAAACCATCCATGACGACTCTCTCTAATCTTGCTTGCCACTAGAGCTTCACCAACCCTTTCGCAGATACATTGGTTTAGTAGTTTGTCTCTAAGTGTCGCCACTCATCCACCTAAGCATTCTTATCTCAGCAATGCCTAAACTTAGTTTTATGCTTCTCTTTTATAGGCCAACATTCTGCGCCATTAAGCATTACAGGTCTCACCTTCATCTTATAAAATTTTCTGTTCAAGTCTAAGTGGTACTTTTCTATCACACAATAGGCTGGATGCATTCCTCCACTTCAACCACCCAACTTGATTTCTTCGAATAACATCCCCATTTATATCACCACTACTTTGAACAATAGACCCTAGATATCTAAAATGTTCACTCCTTTTAATGATTTGATCACCCGTTATTACAACTTATTCAGTAGATCTACTACTACATCAGGTTAATTATATAACCTTCAAATGCATACCGAATGTGAGAAGCCAGGACACTTGAGGTCTCTTTTCTCGCTCAGCAAATATTGTTCTGAAATTCTTGTTAAAAAAAACAAGAGTTTGGGAGCTATCTCACCTGTTGATTTACTCTTGTAAGCACACTTAGCTCGATTGTGAGATATAGAAAAGGTCTTGCGTAAACATTTAGGAGTCCAATTGCAATGTGTAGTATATCATCCGAAGCTGTCTGGCTGCAGGAAATGTATATTGGATTGCCAAATGTTGTTGTCCAAAGGTGTCATTAATGTGTTACGAGTTGAAGAATATTTATGTAGCACAGAAGAAGGTATCCAGTTAAATTACTCTGTTGGTGAACCATGTATCATTTTCAATGGAAAAAAACAAGTAAAGAAAAAAAAAGGTGATAGCAATGAAGTAGAGTTTTGTGTTAGAATGTAAAAGAGATAACCAACATGGCCATTAAAATGTTTCATTAACCTACAGAAATGATTTGGGGAAAATCAGTGAAGTAAAATATTAATTATCTATACAATTTGGTATTTGGCATTCATATGATATTGCATTTGTCAATATCAATTATTGTATAGAAAACGTTGAAGTTGGAATTAACTCATCAAAGTTGATATTAGTTTAAATTCTTTTTGATAAGCAATTGAATGGGGTGCTACACGATAATAGAAATTGATGCCAAATATAGCTCAAGCAACTCCGAATCAATGTAAATCGGAGTGGTTAATCATGCTATTAAAATATCAGCAAGACAAGGAACTGAATTACTTTTTTGGTGTCCCAATTTGAGGATTCTAAGAAAGTTTCAACAGATCACTGTGGTCACCACCCTTATAGTTGAATTTTTCAGACCAATGGCACGTAATGGGTGATGTCGCTCTTAAGTCACGCTCTCCTGTGGCCAACTCTTGCCATGACTGATGGCCTCATAAGTTATTGATGATAATCGGTTTGAAGTTGAGGTGGATGATCCAACTTCTACTTTTTAGTTTCTCTCATTTCAAAATAATTGAAAATTACTTAGAAAATGGGGTAAATTTAGAGAAGATCACCAATAACTTGTAATAATGGTTATATGCATTTGAGGTTCAAAAAATTGGATATTTAAAGCTACATCTGTATGAAATCTCAAAACGACCCTTTTTTCTTGCATGGACAAGTTGACAATGCATTCTTACTGAAACTTCTAAGAATTACAGTTTTATAATGTATCGAAGGTTAATTGGAGATCGATTGGCAATCCTACCAGGCCAAAAAGTGAAGTTTTCTTGAAATGAATAGTTGTTGAAGTGGAGGATGACTGACAAGGCTAGAAAATGGAGTTTTACTTGAAATGATAATGTTATTTAAAGTAGTGGAAGCTGGCTAACAAGACCAAAAAAAAAAATGGAATTCTACTTGAAATGACAATGATGTTGAAGGTAAATGGAAGATGACCAACAAGCCCGAAAATGGAGTTTACATAAAAAAAAAGAAAAAAAATCTATTTCACTTGAATTTTCTTAACGCTTTTATATGAACTCTAAACTTCAGTAATTTTTGCGCTATCTGCAACTAAATAAAGAAAAACACGTTTTTTGAGTAATTAAGGTCTCTGTTTCTGCATCTTATAGACTGCTTGCACATTTATACTAATTTCCTGTCCAACAGGACCTTCGTTGAAGAGTTCTACAGTAACTTATCTTTAACTTTTGTTTCTTCCTTTTTACCTGGTGATATTTACTGTATTCGTAGTAAGAGCTGGATGCTTTCAAATATTTTCCATTTAATAGTGTGCACATAATCACTTATGCAGGAACATGCAGAAATCTAAATTCTGTGTAAATTATTATTTCAGCCTGTTTTAAAACTATATATTGATGCTGTATCATGGGAGTAAAACTTCTGTTAACAGTAAGAAAATTTTTTGATACCGCCTTGATTCAAATGATGCAGATACGTGTTCATCTCCAACATTGCGGGCATCCAATAGCTAATGATGATCTATACCTCTCCAAGACTGTCGCACCTCGTACTGCTCGGGGAACTGGTGCTAATAGAGCAGCTTCTATTCACAAGCATCAACCGTTACTTTCTGATTCTACCATTAGCGAGAATCATAATCCAGATGCTGATCATGTAGATTTCAGTATAGATCCAATGTGCACCAACTGCCCATTTCTTTCTCCTAAAGGGTACGCACTTAGTTTCAAGTTTGTTGACTAGTTTATAATCCATATTTTGTGTTATTGTGTTTAGTTGACTAGTTTTGGTGCTTTCTACCGTATCTTATCATATACTACCGAATCTGGAAAACTATTGTAACGCATGGTAAAATAAATAAATAAATAAGAGATATTACAATCAGCTTGCATCGGTTCAACTGAGTAGACTAGCTATTGTGTGACTATTAAGGTGGTGGAAGTGAAGGAGATGAATCCTCTATGCAACCGAAGAGACAAAGCAAGGGAGAGGAAGATGAAGGGAGATCAGGAACAAGAGCGAGCAGAGAGCAAACAGTAGTATCGAACAACAAGGTGCTTGCGTGAGGTTTAATGTGTGCAAGAGCAACAAACATCTTGTGACCTTGTGAGATTGATGAAGCTGCGATGTAGAGACAATGTTCTGCAACATCGTGCTAGAAGATGGAGGTGAAATGCTTGTGCAAAGAGGATGACGATGAGGATGAGCACTTGATTTGCGGATTCTTGTCAATCGCATTTAAGGCAGTGAACATGAGAAAGGATAGTGTGGCGTGTAGATTGCAAGCAAGATAAGGCATCAGAAGAAAAGCAAATCTATATCCTACTTAACATGTAATTCAAATTTTCTTTAATAATAAAAAAATAATAACACTAAATGAAAATTTATAATGATTTAGAAAGATTTTTGTTTGGATAAATTATGTGAAAAACGTTAATAATGACATTGTTTTATTTATTTTTTTATAATTTATTTATTGTAATCACAAGGATTATATATTGTATTTTATAATTCTTTAAATTGATGATTCAAGATAATTATGATGACATTAAAAATCATAATAATCTAATTATGTTGATAAATTTTTATAAAAAACAGTATTAAGTTATGAATAAATTTGAAATTAAAATATAGAAGATTTAGTTAAAATCTTAAATTAATATTTACAAGAAGTTATTTCCATTAAAATAGAAATTAATTAAATCTTAGATAAAACATTGTCATTGTCGGTCCCAAACCCGGATATGAAAAGTGGAGGGTTGCGTTAGGTCGTCGACAGGCAGCGCAAAAATTGTTGAAAAAAAATCATGACATGAATCCTTTTGATCATTGTGTAAGTGTTAGAGTGTCTCCTGGAAGCGACGCGCTGTATATCCTGAATACAGTGAAAAGTGTGCAAGGGCCGCTACACCAGCGCCCGGGTGTAGTGTCAAATAAGCAAGGGTTCCCACATTACGGATGAATGCGGGTAATGAAGTTAGTGCATAAAACTAATATTAGGATAGAATCTTGGAATATAGGTACTCTCAATGGTAAATTAATGGAATTAGTTGATATTATGATTCATAGGAAAATTAATAACTTATGTATTCAAGAAACTAAGTGGGTTGGAGAAAAGGCTAAAGAGATTGATAATTTAGGTTTTAAACTTTGGTATTCTGGTAAGAGTCGCACTAGAAATGATGTAGGTGTAATTATTGATAAGAGCTTGAAAAATAATGTTGTAAAAATTAATAGAGTTGGTGATAGAATTATAGCTCTTAAGATTATCATTGATACTAAGATTTTTAATATTATAAGTGCTTATGCTCCTCTAGTAGGTTTAGATACAGGGTCTAAAGATAAATTTTGGAATGACTTAGAAGACTTAATACAAATGCTACCTCTTGAAGAAAGAATTTTTATTGGAGGAGATTTAAATGGATATGTCGGTAGAGTGATAGAAAACTTCAAATATACTTATGGTGGCTATGGTTTTGGAGTAACTAATGAAGAAGGTAGAACTATTTTAGATTTTGCTTTAGCATATGATTTTGTTATCACTAATATTTTATTCAAGAAAAGAGATGAACATATTATTACTTATAAGAGTGAATCTAATAAAACACAAATTGATTATTTTCTTATGAGAAGAAGAGATCGTCAAGATTGTAAAGATTGTAAGGTCATTCCAAGTGAGAATTTAAGTACCCAACATCGTTTATTTGTTCTAGATTTTAAGTTGAAGAGTTGTAAAATAAAAAATACTTGAACTCATCATCGTAGAATTAGATGGGGGAACATAAAAGACAAATAAAATTATTTTTATGAGTAAAATTCAAGATTTCAAAATTTGGGATGTTCATGAAGAAGCAAATATTATGTGAGATAAAATAACAAAAACTATTAAATAAGTAGCAAAAGATGTGCTTGGAGAATCAAAAGAAAAAATTTTTATAAATAAAAATAGTTAGTGGTGGAATAATAATGTGCAAGAAAAGATAAATATAAGAAGTTATATTATAAAAATTGGTTTAAATGTAAAAGCTTAGAAAACTGGGAAAAATATCAAAGGGCCCGCAGAGAGTCTAAAAGAATAATCTGTGACGCTAAAAATTTTACTTTTAATGATCTTTATAATATATTAGATACTAAGGAGGGTGAAAATATATGTATAAACTAGCCAAACAAATAGAGAAAAAAAATAAAGATTTAACTCAAGTAAAGTGTATTAAAGATGAAAATCAAAAAGTGTTTTTCTTAGAATAAGATATTCAACATAGGTGGGTGAGTTATTTTGATAAACTTTTTAATGATGTTTCTGAAAATACTATCGAACTTAGTGATTTTAATATCGTGAATAATAATAAAACATTTCATTTTTTACTGTCGCATTAATAAAATGGAAGTTGAGGAAGCTTTAAAGAAAACCAAGGGTGAAAAGTCTGTGGGACCTGATGATATCTCAATTGAAGTGTGGAAATATTTAGGCGATTTTGGAGTTTCATGGCTTACTAAACTCTTTAATATTATTTTAAAAACTAAAATGATGCCTGAGGAGCGGAGGAAGTGTATTTTGGTCCCCATTTTTAAGAATAAAGGGGATGCACAAGAGCGTGCAAATTATAGAGGATTTAAGTTGATGCGTCTTACTTTAAAATTATGGGAGAGGGTAATTGAACGTAGGCTAAGACTCATTACCAAGATTTTTCATAATCAATTTGGATTTATGCGGGGCAGGTCTACTATGGAAGTTATACATTTATTGAGAGGTTTGATGGAGAAGTTCAGAGATAATAAGGAGAATCTAAATTTGATTTTTATTGATTTAGAAAAAGCTTATGATAAGTTTCCAAAAGATATCCTTTGGAGAGTTCTTGAGAAGAAAGGTGTTGATATGACTTATATTCAAGTTATTAAAGATATGTATGCTAGAGTTGTTACTTGTGTTCAAACTGAAAGAGGATTGACCAAATATTTTCCTATTTCTATTGGATTACACAAGGGATCTACTTTAAGCCCATATCTTTTTGCTTTAGTTATGGATGGTCTTAGTGGACATCTATAGAAGGATGTACCTTGGTGTATGTTTTTTGCTGATGATATCCTTCTTGTGGATAAAACGGAGAAAATGCCCAGGAAAAACTTGAATTATGGAGATCTACATTGGAGTCTAAAGGCCTTCATTTAAGTAGAACTAAAACTAAATACATGGAATGTAATTTTAGTAATAGTAGCTCTAGTGACAGAAGTGTGACTTTGGGTGATCAAATTATTAAAAGGTGTAAACGATTTAGATATCTTGGGTTTGTTGTGCAAAGCGATGGTGATATAGATGGGGATTTTAATAGTAGAATTCAAGTTGGTTGGTTGAAATGGAGGAATGCTTCGAGCCTTTTGTGTGATAGAAAAGTACCGCTTAGACTGAAAGGAAAATTTTATAATACGGTGGTGAGACTTGCAATGCTCTATGGCACTAAATGTTGGCTTTAAAAGAGAAGCATAATAATAAGTTAAGTTTTGCTGAGACAAGAATAATTAGGTGGATGAGTGGCTTTACACTTAGAGACAGAATGCGAAATGAATATATCTGTGATAGGGTTGGTGTAGCTCCTGTGGCGGACAAAATTAGAGAAAGTCGTCTTAGATGGTTTGGTCACATTAAACACCATCTGATGATCTGATTAGGATAGTAGATGTTTTAAATTTGACTTGTGTTAAGAAAGGCAGTGGTAGACCTAGGAAGATTGGGCTTATTGTACCTAGGAAGATTGGGCTTATTGTATAAAAAATGATCTTAATTTACTATAACTAAATGAAAATATGACACTAAATTGGACGCAATGGAGAAAAAGGATTCATGTGGTCGACCCCATGTAGTGGGATTAAGGCTTTGTTATTGTTGTTAGATAAAATATAATTTTTTAGTAAAAGAAAAATACGAGTAAATAACGAAGCAAAATTAGTATTTAAAAAACAAATAAATTAAATAACTTGTTTAGAAATTTGTATAAAAATAGAGACTAGAAATTTATATATTACACCATATTAATCACTAAATAAATTTCACCAGTTAAAAATAATAATAAATTATAAGAGGAGCTAAATGTGAATGTTTTAAAGAAAATAAATTAACTGAGTGTCTTTGCGTATAATTAAGGCTTTTCAATTTAAGTGGAATGAAGCACGAAAAGTGGATTGTTAATCATTTGAAGCTCTGGTGAACTTTTCTAAATTATGATAATAATTTTGCGTTTTTTTCTAAAGTACTCACATTAGAATGATATTTGTCTAGATATCTTGATTTTTTAATTATGATATTTATATTCTATTATATTAATTAAATTTGTCATATAAAAATGAATATTACAGATTTGCATATTTATACTTATTTATTATAAATATTGAAATAAATAAAAAAATATAGGATGATATATAGAATGCGAATTAGATGATTTATATAGTATGCTTGTATATGCTTGATTGAATCATGGAGTTTACCTTCTTGTAGTAATATCTATGATGCTAAGGTACTCATACATATTAATTGAAGAAGAATATTAATATTAACATGCAGTGCAATTTTAGACAATAATTTTGTAATGAATGTAAATAATATTACATAAGATAAAATATTGTATTGTACGATAAAATAGTTTGAACATTTATTAATTGTCATAATTGAATAATGAATTATCAATTATTTTTACAATGATTCACTATGTTTGACTATCATGCATGTTATTTTTTTTATGTTATTATAATTTAGAGATATGATTATTCTCTGAGTTGTTGATAATTTGCTATATGTAAACTAACGAAGTTTAGGTATAAGATTTGAACTAAAAAATGGTTGATAAAAGAGAAAATATGTATTAAGGCGTGGCCAACATAGGGAAAGGTAAAATCATTTTCAATTAATTTTAAAAAAAATTAATTGTTTGACTTTAAGTTAATTTGAATTATTTTTAGTAGTGGTTCTTTCAATTTATTCTGATGATTATTTTGTTGGTGATAGAAAATATAATTTATATTGATTCACCGTCCGACCATTTGTTTTTACTTTGGAAATTTCAAACTCCTCTGTTGGATCGTGATAGGTATGCCTTTAGCATAAAAAATACAGTGAAGTTTTAATGATGCAAGTTTAAGTTGTAGAAAATATTGGAGAAATTGGGCCTAAATATCATTCCTAGTTCATGAAAGGGTTTAACAATGGGTTAGTTTATTATGATCCAATCTGGTATGATTAATATGATAAATGAATTAATTTATATATCCAAAACCCTAGACCCGATTCATTTATAGCAAGGTGGAATGGATTTAAGTCAAGGCCAACCGACTCATCTAAGACATTATTCGCATGCACGCTGACACAGACACGGTAAATAGCTAATCCTAAGGGCTTCATCATCAGGTAGGTATTTTTTGCATATCATATAGAAGCCTTATTTCTCATAAATTCTATGTTCTATTGGAAAGAATTTCTCACTTTATTGTGTACTCTAGTCAGTTATGTTAGTAATGGTGATACTTGTAAGCTATTTGATTGGATTTTTTGTTAGAATTAGATTGATCTTGTTTGTCTTGTATGTGCATAACAATTAAGTTATAAGTTCTGTATTCTCATATGATAAGACTCTATTAGGGTAGCCACTTTCTTCTTGTCATAGGAGTTTGAGGTACATGCACGTCGTGGGTCATGGATTGGATCTAACTTAACCCAAAGCCCCTAACCCTTACCCGATCTGAAGTTTAGTCTGATCTGAAACTTATTGAATTTGATTTGGGTCCCATTCCACCCAATATGACCGTTATATAACTTCTTTCCTGATATGGAAAGCTAGTCCATTTGCATGTAGGATTGCGTCTTTTCAATAAACAATAGAAGATTCACACAATTAGAAAAACAAATATTACTATATTTCATTTTGAATGAATATATAGATTGAACAATATTTCAGTAATCAATCTTATTTTCCAAAATGACTGGGAGTGTTGTCAGTAGGATGATTATGGAGAGATTCTTCAGACTTTAGAACTGAAGTATGGTATTTGATCAAAATGGAGGAAGAGAATTGTCAAAGTTACCCTAATACTTGCATGAATGGTGAATATTTTTTCCTTAATTAAATTAGATGTGAAAATTGCTTGAATTTTGAAGCTCTTTTTCTATTGCAGTTTTATATTTTAGTCTTGGGGCATTTACATACATACCACCCAATTCCTATGTATTTACATATCTAACAGCAAAACCTTGCTTGTTTGCATTTATACCAACCGAACTTTTCATGTCACCTTAAAAATAACACTTTTTGACTTTTAAAAAGTGAAATACATCCTTTCCTGCTTAGGAAAGGGGGTGTACATGTAAAAATTGAAGATTAGGTGTTATATATGTAAATACATAGGAAATGAGAGGTATATATGTAAATATTCCTTTCATCTACTACCAAATGTTAGAACTATTACTAATGAGTGATGTTTGCAGCTATGGTGGAGATGAAGAAGGCCTATGGCTTCATTGCTTGCGATACTCAGGACCTAACTGGAGCTATGAATGTCCTAGTCCTGATTGGGCTGTTCTAAGTTAACAAATTGTTAGAAATCCCTTCAATTCTTTCCTTAATTTTAAGCTGCAGTGCAGGTGGATCAAATTTGATTTATCAATTCTGCTGCTGCAGGTGAACTCGGATGTTCTTATCCTCTCTGTGCTGCTTCTCATGGAACTACAGAAAAACTGGGCTTAGGGGCAAATTTGAAGCTACAAGCCTACAGAAACCTGCACTGGTGCTTGTGGTAGTTTAATATTGACCAATTATCTATGATAAGATCATGTTATTTGTTCGAACATTTTTTTTCTATTAAAAATGAGCTCGAAATGTAAATTGTTGTAGAAATCTGTTATAAAATGATGGCAGTCATCAAAGGTGGGCATTCAGTCTATCAAATTATTGCCACCAAAATCCGGAAAATCAAAACAATTAAAATTTTGATAGAATTGAAACAGCGATTCAAAATTTAATTTGATTATAAACAAATAAAAAATTGATTATTTGGAGTTTAACTATAAATAAATATTAAAAATTATATATCTTATTTGTATGATATTAATTAAATTTTTATTTAAATTTGATTTTTTTTTTTTTTGGTTTTTGTTAAATAAAAGGTAAAACTCAAAATAAGTGATTTCAATATTAAGGATTTAAAAATAAAATTTTGAAATGTATTTTTCAAATTAAATTAAATCAATCTAAAATATTGTACATAAAAAATGTGACAACATCTCAAGGAGAACCAATGATTATAAGAGAGCACAAAAAATGAGGGTTCATTGACAGAAGAGTAGGGGCCCGCAAGTCGATCGAGTCGGGAAAATGATGAGTTTGAAACAATTGGATTAAAATAAGATAGACAAACATTCAAGCTAACCATTACAAAATTGTTGAGCAAAGGCATTGACCTATTTTACAGTAAACATGATTCGGACAAATAGGGTCTAATTTCTCAATATCATCATTTATCTCATGGAGCCCCTTAGGCTCCTCATTATGGACCATGAATTGGCCTATAATAGAGCTTTGTGATTGATTGAATGAGCTATCTATTGGGTTACAGTGATTCATCATCTGCTTGATAACCTAGGCTCGCTCTACGGACATGAGCTCCTCATAGAGGGAAACAAGGGTTGATACTCAAGCTAAATCAACTGATTGACAAAGTCTAACAAATCAAGTTCATTTTGTTAACTCAAAGTTAATCAAGCCCAATTGACCGGCTATTTTGACTCAGCCTAGCTGACTGAGTCGGCCTCACCAAGTTGAAGCCAAACAAGCTTTGTTGATCAAGTCAAATAGCAGCAGAGTAATAGGCTCTTATATGTAAAAGATCTAGAATATCTTGTACATACCAAAATAAAGCAGAGGTAGAAATATAATATCACTATATTATACGGTCTTCCATATAAAAAGGGAAATAATTTTATGAGAAAAGACTAATAGATAGTATTTTTAGTACTCGCTATTGTTCACTCTCTCTCTCTCTCTCTCTCTCTCTCTCTCTCTCTCTCTCTCTCTCTCTTATTTCTTACGCTAACCCTTGGGGTGCGATTTATAGACAATTCAAGAGTCGGCATTTTACAAAGTGTCGTGAGCATGGATCATATCATAGAAAAGAGGAGGGGTAACACATGGAGAAAAAAAAACTCATAATAGAGACACAGGAAGAATTGAGTGCACTAAAGAGTTTGTGAACCAACAAATTCAAAAGTTGAAGGATCGGATGTTGCATGCGATGCGAGGGGCATTGGCTTGGGAAAGGGAGTAGTATCCCCGAGAGAAAGGGTTGAAGCCCAAGTGTTGATGAGCCCCTAACTTTGAACAGAGAAAGAGACGCTTGATACTTTGAAAATTTGATAGTTTTGGGCAGGCACCAATCACCAGGCATCAATTCAGGCATATTTAAGTCGCATCAACCAGAGAATGTGTTCTCTCGACAAATATATGAGTTAGACCCCCAGACAGGTTCAAGATCCCAATATTGGAATTCTATAAGGGCATAATCGATCCAATTGACCACATAGCTGCTTTCAAGTTGAATGTTTGAAGTGTCATCTTTTCTTCACCACGTTGAGAGATTCGACCCTCAAGTGGTTCAATGCATTGTCGTCAAGGGTAATGGAGTCATTACAAGATAATCGTTGGTTGCCTCGTTGAGGACAAGTTTCTTCTAAATCAACCTCATATTAAAAAATTGTCCCCAAATCTCAACTAGGTAATAAAATCCACCTCGGTCTGAGTCGTTGTACAAGTAAATACTCACAGACATCTGACATATCCAAATGGAGGCCTACTATCTCCTCCCCCATCTTCTTCATTTGAGCTAACATCTTGCACATCTTCTCCTCTTGTTGGATCTCGCCCGCTTAAGCAAATAATTATCGACCTCATTCAGGCGCTAGGATAATGATTTGTGAGACATCTGACGTCCATTAGTTGTTTCCCCACAAACTGCACGGATATTTTCCAGATGGTCAACCCCACCATTCTCACTCTTGGTTGGTATTTGGGCTACCACCCCTGAAGCTGTGGTCGGGTCCTAACCAACATGTTTCGAAGACGAGTCATATCCCAAGTCGATCAGATTAGTTGCACAAAGAAATAATGCAAAAAAGATGAGACATAAAAAACCAAAGCATAAAATGCAAGGCTAATGCCCCTCATTCCAAGTAGTCAATCCAACTTAGTCCCCGTAATCAAAATGGTGCACCTACCAAGAGTTGATAGAGCACCTACAACTTATTGTGTTATAGGTGGTGGCAGAGCATAACTAAAGCAAGATAGATAAGTTTTTGAGCTAAACATTACAAGAATGGGTTCAATTACTCAATATCATCAACCATCCCACAGACATGGCCGTCAAAAAAAGCTTATTGTTCGCGAACAGCTCTTGTTTGGCTCGTTCGTTAAGTAATCGAGCCGAACACGGACAGTCCTTTGTTCGCTCGTGTTCTACTCTTTTTAGTTCGAAATAAAAAAAATTGTATAATTATTTTATAATAATATATTACACATATTATTTATATAATAATATATTATATATATATATATTTGTATCCAAATTTAAATTGTAACTACTCTTGTGATAATGTGGTTATGTGCATTGTTTTGCATACATTTGGTCCAGGTTCGAATCCAACACTCTACATCTATTTTTTCAATTTAATTTTAACGAGTCAATTTTGAGCCAAACACGAACACAAATATTTAAATCGAGCTGAACACGAGCACACTATTCACGAGCCGATTTCAAACACGAGCAATTTCGCTCTAGTTCGGCTCATTTACAGCTCTACCTAGGGCTGTCAAAAAAGCTCGTTGTTCGCGAACAGTTCGTGTTCGGTTCGTCAATGAGTTTGTGTTCGATTTGTTCGATAAGTAGACGAGACGAACATGAACAAATTTTTTTCGTTCGGTTAGTTAAATGAACCAAACACGAACAATGATGCGTTCGTTCGTGTTCGAATCGTTATTGTTCGAAAAATAGAATAATTTAAAGTAATTATTTATAAAAAATTTATGATATTCAAAAAATTAAGTTTTATAAATTATAATATATAATAAAATAATAATAATAGTATATTAATATACTATATTAGTAATATACTGATATATATATATTATATATTTATATAATATAAGTTATATAATTAATTTATATATATTAATATTAGGGATGTCAAACTGGCTTGTTGTTCGCGAACAGCTCGTGTTCGACTCGTGTTCGGCTCGTTCGTTAAGAAACGAACACAAACAGTGACTTCACGAATAATTTCAAACACGAGCTTATTTCAAACAAACTAAATTTCAAACGAACCAAACACGAACACAAGCTCTGTTCGTTCGTGTTCGGTTCGTTTACACCCCTAGCTCTACCCATAGATGTGTCGAATTTCCTCATTAGAGACCAATAATTGGCAACAAAATAAAGCATTGTGATCATTCCAATGAATCCTCTCGTCAATGAATGAGCTATCTAAAGAGTTATAGTGATTCGTCTTTTACTCGATAGCTCAGTCTTGTTTGATCGACAGGAGTTTCTCATCTAGGGATCGAGGGTAAACGACTAGACTAGAACAATTGATTGGCAAAACCTAGCCGATTGAGTCAGTCCTACCAAACTAATTCTAAACAAGCTCAACTGATCAGTTGCACTGATTCAACTTAACCGACCGAGCCAGTCTTTTCGAGTCGAAGCCAAAAAAATTAGGCGACTGAGTCAAAGAGCAGTCGAGCAATAGACTTATAAAAGTAAAATAACTAGAATATCCTGAACAACCCGTCATCAAAGTAAGGACAAAAATATAATATCATTATATGGTACCCTCTCCCCTATAAATAGGGAGATCTTTTTATGAGAAAAGCTAATAGATTAGACGGTTTGCTAATCATTACAGTTTACTCCTCTCTCTGTCTCTTTCTTTCTCCTTTCTTACTCTCTAACCCCCACGGAATTATTCATCGACATATCAAATATCTAACCCCTAGTTTTTCAAGTTTGAATTTTTTATTTTATCCAAAAAAATGTACACTCCTACAACAAATGAAGCACAGAACCGATGCAAAATCATATGATTTTATAGCATACCACCGATATGTACTAATCTGCCTATTTATATGCATTCATTTCATACGACTTTTACACAGTCGAGACTAATAATGAACTTTCACAGTAAAAAAATTAAATGAATGATGCCATTCCTATTAACATCAAAACATTCAGAGCTGCTTGGTGCACGTAAGATTTTAATATTAATAAGATTTAGTGATAAATTCACCAATCTCTTAGACTTAGTAAATCTGGGATTTATGTGGGGTTGAAGGCAAAATTGAATGTAGTAAATGAGTAAATATGTAAATTTATTGAACTTTGCCATTTTGTCATTTGATTTGATTTAGTAAATCTGGCAATAAATTTTAATAAAAGCTTCTATCAAATTGCTTTTTAGAATGTTAAATCATAGTACTTTCAAATTTTGTGTCATTCCAAATATGGTTGTAAACGAGCTGAGCTTGAGGGATATTAGATTGGGTTTGTGTTTCGCTCGTACAAAATTGTTTCTTTTTGAAATAGGCTCGTGATCAACATCTTGTGAGCAATATATTCGTGTTTAGCTAGGTTAACATTTGAACTCTTTTATCTCCGTCTTCTCTGATCTCGAAGCAATAAGGGTATGCGTGCAATTTATTTTAGCTTGGAAGAAACATAATATTATGAATGAAGTTATAAAAGTTTATAAACATAATAAAGTAAATTTTGCTTTATTTAAAAGTATAAAAGAGTTTTGGGTTGTATATTTCGAACTCTTCTCAGCGCATGCTCGGTGAGGTTGCATGAAAAATGTCATCTAGACATAGCATATGGAGTTCATATCTCAGACATATAAGTTAAATACAGTCTTTGTTCTGGCAATCAACCATGATGGTTTGCATGGATGCATGCCTTCCAAATATAAAAGAGTAAAAATTATAATTTTAGGCAAATTTACTCGAGTCAAAGACAACAAGCAATATAAAAAAAATTATGAATATCATCATTAACTCAAGGTTTTAATATTTATTACTCTTCTTACCATCCAACATGTTGCACAAACACATGTCACACCAATTATTAAGTATTTTAATCATAAACTAACAAATTGGAATAACTAGAAATTGTAATTATTGTTATCTCTTATAGAATCTAACAAATAAACATACTTAACCTAACAAGTAGGCAATAGACATAAACTAAACAACCAGCAATCGTTAAGGTTATTAGCAACTAGTGGTTAGCAGACGGTCAGAAACCAAATTAGTTGTATTGACCTGACCTAATAAAACCTATATAATACAATAAATTATTTCAAGTGAATACACAATAGATGTTTAGCCTAAGGCCTATTAAAGAATCTTTTTATCTTTTGATTTTTATTACATAGATTCACTAATTCATCAAAAAAGATATAAAATAAAGCCAAAGATCATCATGATCACATTTCTCTTTTTACACGTCAGAATTGTTACATCCAAAATATTTATATACAATGATCATAATTTTCTAATAATTCCAAAAAAACGTACAAATCTATCATGATTCATGCACACACACATTGCACACACACTAGTAAATGCAACAAGGGCGAGCGAATGACTCAGTATGTTACATAAAACCTACAACTAAAATTAATGCGCAAAAATAAAATAATGTACGTAATTGCATCATAATCATATCATTTATGCTAAACAAGTTTTTTTATAAGTCATTAAGCATGTATATGTATATTGTAAGACATAACCATAATATGGTATCAAATCACAATAGTAGCAGTGTATATAATTTTCATCATCAAACACAACTATCATCGGTTATTTGGTTAATCATATGTGGTGTTTTTCCTGAATCAATTTGTTAATCTCGCTTTTGTGGGTGCACCAAAGGGGCAACGCAGGTTTCCTGTGCTCTCGGGATTTTCGGCACAAAAATTCTCCTAGATTTGGCACGGAGGCGCTGAATTTTGGGCGCGGGGGTGCAGTAACTCTGGCAAGGGCACGCCAGTGTATACTTATGTCAAGTGTTTGGATTTTGTTCTCCTACCTCCTAATAGTGATCTACTACTCTATGAAGATCAAGATAGTAGAAAATTATAAACAACACATTCATAAAGAAAAACAAATAAGCTTATCAATAATAAAATGTGCAAATTCTAAGATATTGCTTGGGTTTCCTCCCATGATAACGCTTGGTTTAACTTCCTCAGCTAGATGATACCATATATGTTATTTAGACTAAGTCTCTCGGGTCAAAGTGCCACCTCAATAATCATTGATCGTTTATTTTGTTGTGGTTTTCAGTAGGGTCATGCTCTTGGTATCTCCCAAAAATTTTAATCATGCTCTATCCATTGATGGACGCTTTGCAGTAACCTCTCACTTTCAGCCAGATAATCACTAGCGGTTCTAAAAAGTAGACTAAGGTGGTCTCCCAATAGATCTGAGCTTAGTGGTCGAGTTTCTCCTAACTGAAGAGTGATATTTTTGTCAGTCAAATTCCTAAAAAAAAAATGAATTATTTGTTGCACTTCCAGGTGCACATCCTTGGATTTCTCATATTGGATTTTTATCATCCAAGCTACAGTTTCAGCTCTTTGAAATTGATTATTCCTATAAGCTTTGGGAATGTCCGATAATTTTAAGACAGTAATTATACCTACTTGATCATGTTCTTGTAAAATTACCTTCCTCTCCTGAACATCAATAATAGCCCTTCCTATGGTTACATGGATTCTCTTATCAACTTTTAATTCAAAAATTATGAAATCAGCCAGAAAAGTGAATTTATCTACAATGACAGACAGACTTTCAACTATTCCTAGAGTATGAGCCACAGATTGATCTGCTAATTGAAGTGTCAAACTCACAAGCTTAATTTCTCCTCTTCCAGTTATTTGAAGATGTTCAAAGGCATGCACTGGACACTAGCTCCAAGGTGATAAAGTGCTTGTCCTTGAAATTTAGTTCCTATGGCATAGGGAATAGTGAAAATACCAGTTTCCTTACTAGGTTTTTAAAGTCTTGGAGGGAACGGAGGTGGAAGTCCCTTAGTTGGGTCAATCTGGATGATCGACGATACTTTTCCTAAGTTAGGCTTCTCAGGTGTATTATCATTTAGGTAGTCAGTTTCCTTTTGACTCTTACTACCTTGCACTACTCCAAATTTTGGATTTTTGGATTTACCTCAGTGTCATTGGACAGTGCACCTGGGGGTCTTTTGTTTATTGAGTTCACCAGTTGTCCTAATTACATTTCCAAATTTTTAATGGCTATAACTTGGCTCTATATGGTGTTCCCAATTTGAATAACGAACTCCTCAATAGGTGACTTCTTTTAAGCAAGTTGGGACTTAGATTGGAATCATGGTGGATATGGCTTTTTTTAGGGGTTTTCTCCTTAGTTATTACCATGACCTATAGAGTTGTTCAGAAACTTGGGTGATTCCTCCAACCTGTGTTGTAGAAGTTGGAATATGGGTTATGATCATGATTTCCTACGGCATTACAGATTCTATGTGGCATGCTAGAATCTACCACGAGTCCATACATTGATCCATCATTGGTGGAAACTGTAGCACAAGATTCATCTGCAGATTATCTAACTTCCTAGAGATAACAACTACTTTGGTCGTTGGAAGAGCTAACACTTCAGATTCGTTCATGCTTGCTACTTTATTGTGGTAACTCCTTTAGCTGGCCATTGGAAATTGTTTGTGATCTCTTCTAACAATTGGTAGGCTTCATCAAAAGGTTTGAACATTAATGACCTTTTGTAGTAGCATCTATTAAGAACCTCTGAGAACAGCCAAATCCATTCTAAAAAAGTTTGAATGATTAGCCAATTAGGTAAGGCATGATGGAGGTGCCTCCTAAGTAAGTTCTTAAATCTCGCACAGTCATCATAAAAAGACTCTCCATCAGTTTGGTTAAATGAGGTGATGTCATTCCATCAGTTTGGTTAAATGAGGTTATCATAAAGTGGCTCACCATCAGTTTCGGGTGTGTTGGAGGAAAGTCCTTGGCTAGAAATTTTTAGGCCAAGTCATTCCAGATCATGATTGATCCTAGGGCAAGGAAATTAAGCCATACCTTAGCCTTATTTATCAAGGAAAAGGGAAAAAGCTTCAGTCTAACGATATCGTTGAGGACATCGTTGTACCGAAAGGTGCACACAAGTCAAGAAAATTAATCAAGTGAAGGTTGGGGCCTTCAGAGCAAAGTCTTATAAACTAATTATTTTGTACTGTTTGGATTATGACAGGTTGTAGTTTAAAGCTATTGGCTTCACTAGTTGGGTAGATTATACTTAAGTGTATCTCCTCAATAGAAGGGTTGGCTTATTCCCTAAGTGGTTTCAAGGTGGGGGTGTTAAAGTCAACCATCACAGCAGATGTTTCAGGAAACAAGTGTGATCTCCTAAGACATCTAAGAGTGCGCTCAATCTTAGAGTCAAAAAGAGCAAGGTCATCCTCAGCTCCCTTATGCATAATAAATAATCTATTATATGCAACAAGTTAGCTAACAATCTCACATGCAAATGCTACACACAATATAAAAACGAAAAAAAACATAAAGTAGAAATTAAATTAATAGAAAATGTTTTTTTTAGCTTTTTTTTTCTTTCTTTCAGTTGCAAAAAAACAACAATATTACAGATACAACAAAAATAATAAACAAAAACAAAAACAAGAAATCAAGAAGTGTCAAACTAAATTCCTAAAATTTTCATCTAAAGTTTCCTTAATAGAAGAAATAAATTTTAACATCTTTCATCGGCAATGGCGCAAAAAACTTGATGCGCTAAAACTTACTGAGAGGTAAGTTGGCCATATGCAAGTTCACGTATCAAGTAGTAATGCGGTTAAAAAGTATCCCTTATCAATCCTATGAGAAAAGTGTAACAATTAGTTAAGTAGAAAAATCTTTAGTCTACGAATCTGGTGAACCTAGCTTGGCAGATTCACAAAAGGATTTTAAATATTAGTCCAAATGAAAAAAGAATAGGTAATAGATAGAGGGAACATAAGAAGTAGAAAAAATATCAAGTGTTCCTTCAAAATTGATGAGGCTCTTGCCTTTGTGATTTGAGGCTTGTGGTAATCATAGATTCCCTAAATTTTCTCCTACGTGGTTGTTGTCAATCAAAGATATGTTACTTCTTATGCGTATGTCTAAGTAAAAAAAAAGCCTAGAACCCATGAAGTTGAGGCTTTCTCAATCCCCATGACAATATATGTGGTTATTTCAATCCTTAGAAAGATTACAGAATTCCACTATAATATGTCAATTCTCTCAGAATTATGTGGTTAACCCTTTGTTTCCACCGAGCAATGGTTAGAAGTCAAAGTTTCACAAAACTTTTTAACATCCTAGTTGGTCAGACTATGAGAAAATTAAGATCAGAGATTAACCAACAACATAGGCCATAAAAATACAAGAAAATGCTAACAAAAAAATTTCTTAGAAAAGCACGATGAAAATCTCTACCCCTACTCCTTAGAGAAACAAAGAAAATTTTGTCACGCATTGTCGAGAAAACCACAGACACATAATCCATGCATATCTTCATTGAAAGAAATAAACAATAGTAAAAAAATTATAATAATATTTGTCTTCTCTGTGAGAGTATCACCTTTCCCTTTCATACAATAAATCTCTCAAGAACTAGCATGAAACTAATGGTGGAAACCTCTCGAGGTTTCAATCGAAAGGAAAGAAAGAAAAATAAGAAGAAACCTTTCTCAGCTCAAAACTCTCTCTTTGATAAGCCTCCAACCAACTCTCTCTTCTTAAGATTCACCTCATGAGTTGAGTTATATGCAAATCTTGGCAAAGACAAGAAAATTCTTTCCAAAATAGGTTCTACAAACTAGTGCAGATGAGCTGAGTACTATGTGGGGGGCGTCGTAACTATGACAGGGATGCGGTGAAGATTGGACAAACGAGCAGGCACGGGTGCAAGAAATCTGCCATAGGACCTTTAGACTGGGCACAGAGATAATGAACATGATGCGGGTGTTGTGGAGTTAAAGTGGACACACCGTCTTGGCGGTGCGGTTGTGCTGGTCAAAAATCTTTGTATTTTACTTATTTTTATGTTATTTTGCTCAAAATTCTTCATTCACCCTATCCTTTGCACAATTAAGAGAAAAATAGCTTTCTCAAGCATAATATTAGTCAAACATATGTAAAATACATGCAAAAATGTGCCATCAAAATATCAAGTATTTCACTTTTATCATTTATAAGCATGTCAAATTTGATGAATGAGTAGGTGTTCATGTAACCATCATGTTGAGTCATTTGATCATATTGTCATGATCTCTCCAGCTGAAGATGATAGGCATTCGTGGGCAACACAGCTCCAAACTTGATCTTTAGCTAGCTCTCAATCAAAAAATTAATAACACGCCTTCTATCAAAGTTGATCATATTCTCCTTTTACAATCATGTCAAAGAATATGGCTTGGGATGTCTATGAGTCATGATGCTCAACTTGTTCACCATCAATTTTGATGACACATTCTTGTTTCTACATATATCAATGATAATGTTGCATATCTTTTCTTCCATGGTGTTATGAGTGTAGCATATATTGTGGTGAAGTCATAGTTGCTCCTTTGGCACCTCAGTTTTGATGACTCATTCAACCACAAGCATTTTTCCATCATCTTGTTGAATTTAGTACTCCTTTCCCTTTTCATCAACTACTTCCTCATTGCTAACTTCCTTCACTACACCTTGTTCAATAAAGGTGGGACACAACTCAACTCATGGGCAACTAGAGGTGATTTGCCCAAATTCATAGCATTTGAAGCATTTTTTTATTGGGATTGTAGTGGGTGTGCTACTCTTCTTAAGATTTTCTTACTCTGAGTGCCTCTATCATTATCTTGACTTGATTTCTTAACTCTTTGAGGCACACTTCTACGTTGTCTTCAACTGAGGGTGGTTGTTCGAATGGTGGTGGTTTTTTGCTCTATTTATGTTGTGTCTCCACCTTCATTGCTAAATCTTGAACATCTCCTTGCGATCATTGGAGCTGCAATTGCATAATTTTACTAATAGTTGGCTTCAAGCCTCTCAGATATCGATCTATTGTATTGTCTTCTAGCTCGACCAATTCACACTTCATCTAATGCTGGTGAAATTGTGTTGTGAACTCCTTCACTTTTAGATCTCTCTATTATAGATGATGGATCCTTAATAACATATCTCGATGGTAGTGAGGAAGTAAGTTTTTTTTTTGCATCTCTTTCCTCATCTTCTTCCATCTGTTAATCTTGTCACTTCCTTCTCTCCTTATTTCCCTTTACAAGTTTCTCCACCACAAGAAAGTGCTCTTTTTCAATTTAATGGATGCAAGTTTTACCCTTATAAATTCTAGCACGTCTTTGTACTCAAAGAGTCTCTCAATTGCAACCATTCAATGAGAGCATCTTGATCCATCCACCCATCAAACTCTAGTAGATCCACTTTTATTCAAAAATCCCTTTGTCCTTCGTATGTCACATCCTCTCTTGACTTCCTCTGACAACAAAGTATGAATCATCATGGTCTTTCCTCCTCATCAATGATGTCCTCCCTATGAAAAGGATTCATATTCTTATCTCTTTCTCCTCTCCGACCATTCATATCACAATCAAGGGTAAATTTCCCTTGGGTCCCATCATCAATATCCAGAAGCCTCTACTAAAATTGATAGATCTCTTATTGTATCTCTTACCAGATAGTTTTTGGCATGTTTCTTCTTGGCGACATGGTTAGTGCTTGGATTTGTAGGAGTGGAAGAGGGTTCAGAGGATAAGAATGAAAATTTTTGGAGTGGAGATGTGTAGGAAGGCTAGAAAGCCTACAATAGAACTAGGGTCAGGTTAGTTCTGATACTAAATAATACCGGGGTTAAACTAAACCATAATGATAAAAATAAAAAATTATTACTCAAAAGCAAATAGGGTTATAATCAAATGTTCTTAAAATAAAAATACAACATTCGACACAAAAAACTCAACTAAAGCATATCTCAAGGGTGGTAACCGGTGAAAGAGGTTGGGAGTTGATCGTGAGTGCAATCAGGAAGGGTAAGGAGAGTATTGGTCTGCGACAAGGAAAAGGTTGGTGGTTGTGGACTATGATGGGAAGGTTTTATGTAGCTTGGGATGCTATTATATGGCATAAAACCACTTTGTCAAGGCTAGAACAAAAGCTATGAAGCAGGGGAAGGGATTCTGGGAGGCGGGGATAGCGGATAGATAGTAGGAGTGGGGTTGCCTAGGCGTTGGAATGTGGCAGCAAGGGATGACAGCAAGGTGAGAGGGAGCTAGGTGATAGGAGGCTACATGAAAATAACAAGGAGGTTATTTTTTGGGTGGTTGCATTTGAATGTGGTGATGGGGCTTGAGGAGGGAAGGTTGCTAAGGACTGGCATTGTTGAGGAAAATCAACAACTCGGACTAGATACAACTGGAGCACTACTCATCAGCAGATATATCACCGAAGGAGAAAACCTAGACACTAGCAACATTTTAATAGAAATCATGAAAAAATTGAAAACCTAAAACACGAAAA
>NEWO01000365.1:539904-552621 GCA_003013225.1 Phalaenopsis aphrodite | reverse complement strand
TGTATTCCTCTATGGAAAGGAGGCACCAGTCTCTCATGGGAGAGCAAATCCGCCCTCCTGGGTCTGGACTAATTTAGTCTAGATGAAAGACATGATGGGAGAAGCCCGCATATCACAGTGCATCATGCCCACAACATTATTGTCATATACGTGACTTTATTGGGGCACCCTCATAACCAGTGTATGATGCAACCTTTCATGTATTTACTCTACCAATTTCTCGACAAAATTTTATATTTCTAATAACTCTTGCAAGTAAAAGATATAGATTAAAATTAGTAACTAGATAAACAAATAAACATATTCTAAATAACTTAATTGGAAATGATATTATTAAGATAGTTTTCACACTTTTAGTAGAAGATCTCATCCAACTAGATGAATAAATAAGTGTATTGAAAACTTTTATTTATAGTGAACTTCTACAATCATCTGAAACTCTCCCACCATTAATAAATGCAAATTTTATTGCAATTGTTATTATAAGAATTATGAAAATATTTTAGTTCATTTTAAAGAAACATGAATAATTGAGTGTATTCAACTTGTTTCATTCAATAAGATCAAATTGATCATTGTTAAATATAAATAAACTCTCATCAAGATTAATTTGTAAATCAAATTTAGAAGGTTGAATAGGCTCAATGATACTACAAAATTAGTAAAATCAAGCATATAATCCAAATTTAATGAAAAAATAGAGTCAATTGGCGAGTGTAACGATTTATTACCACTTGTTAAATTAAAACTAACAATTTCACTTACATATTGATTACATATTTCCCAAATAGTGTGTTCAGCTTCTTTAAATTTTTATTCTTATTCAATTGATGAGTGTATTTTGGAAAATTTAAAATAATAAATTTTATTTTCAATTGGGAATCTAACAAAACTGTTATAGACATAATTAGATTGCACTCTCCCAATACTTAAACCAAATGCTATCTTTAGAGGAAACCCAAGCGTTATCTAATTTGTTGAGCATGCTTTTACTTTCAACATTTGTTTCATAATTTACTTTAATTTTGAACTTTTCTTTGAAGTTTGCTTTAAATTTTCATTTGGATTAGTTTTAAGTCTTGTCCCTCTATGGAGTAGTTAATCCTAGATGGTGGGGTAGGAGTCGAAGATCATTATTTTTGCTTCTGTTATACTATAGTACATCTTCTGAATTATGTATTGTTACATAGTTTTCATACTTTTGTTATGAGATTATTTTGACTGTGCATGTATTTTTTCTTTCATGCACTTACTTGTTGTACCCATGCTTACTTTTATTTGTACGTTTCATATTTTATGGAGAAAAACAAGTTTGAAGGGAAAGTATTTACCTTTATACGAGTCTGAGAGTAGTTTACAAAGCTCGGTAAAAGACTAAAAATATTAATATGGTAACTCCTGTTAAGAATTCTGATTAATTCAACCTGCTTATCAAAAATTCTCTTAAAATATAATAAATTTCACTTAGAAAAGATTAACCTCAATGTTTTAGTTATGAGATTTCATAACTTAACAACTTCTGATGGTACCTCAATAAATTTCAGGATGATTAAAAAAGTGTGATTAAAATACCGAGTAGCAAACCAAAGATTGTTTAAGTTTTTTTTAGTTTTTTGATAGTCAGTTGGTATTGTCATAACCTTTAACTGGAAGATAACATAAATATGTGACATGAAGTAAGCATTTTTTTAAGATTTATTTCCTAAGGAAAACTAGGCCTTCAAAACATCTTAAAAAGGAAAAAAAAAAAAAAAGTTTTCTAGTTGCAAAATCGTAATTCTCAAGAAAAAAAAAAGAAAAAAAGTAAAAAAAAAAAAAGAGAAAAAGAGGAAAAAGTGAGAATAAAAAGTTAAAACCCTAGAAAAGAAACTTGAGGTTGGTACGAAAAATTGAAAGAAAGAAAATTGGGAAGGTGACTAATAGAACTTAAGTAATAAGATTTTTTTTATATAAAATCCATCTAATATTATCTTTAAGGAAAATAGTTAAGTAGGATTAAGTTGGCTAGTTGCACTAGGATTTCTTTAAAATATTAAAGGTTAGTGCAGATATTTTAAACATCATAATTTAAGAATCTTTGGGATTACTTAAGGCCAGAACGAAGGGAACTAAGGAAAAGATCAAGTTATAACACATTAGGAATAATTGACCATAAAATGACACTTAACCATTTTTATTTGAATTTGATAAATAAGTTGAATAATTTAAAAACCTACCAGAGTACCTATTAGTTTTTCATGGGGCCCCCACTAAGCTGTGAGATTACTTAAGGGCAAGTAGTAAGATTAGTTTGGAGGTATTTACATGACTCATGATTTACATGATTTTACCAACATATCTTTATTCTTCTTAGTTGATATTTCACCTTATTTATCATGATTATATGCTTTTGTAAGATTCCTTATGTTATTTTGTAGGTTGTAGGTGTTAAACAAGTAAAATAAAGTCCAAACACTTGAAATAGTGATATTTAGCATAGTCAGGCTAAATCTGGGTGTGACGATGCCAGAACTGCTGTGACTACACCAGTTTCAGATGTGGTCACGCCGATAGACTGTCAAACCCTATTTTGGAAGGTATTTTTATATTGGTTTTTGTTGGATGTTTAAAAGGAGAATCCAAGGCCCGAATAGAGGGTGATCTTTTGGAGAGGAGAGATATGGAGGCGGCTATGATACCAAAGTTCAGGGTTTTTGAGAGTTTTCCATAGTTTTTCTCTTCCTCTTTTTGTTTTGAGGTCCTAACTGTTTTTTCTACCTTTTCCTTTATAATTTTTTATATTTTTCTAAGAGGCTATTGCATGTGAGTGGAGTTGGCTATTGTGGAAAAGGGAACAAATTGTGTTATAAGATTTTACTTTCAATTTTTACTTGCAATAATGATTTCAATGAATGTTTGTCCTGCATTCTTTCCAACGTGCATAGCTAAGTTTCTTTTCGCACTTATGAGATTCGTGTTTTGTGGAATTGTGGTTTTCTAGGAGGATTTATTTCCTTGTAACAATTTCTTAAGAAATCATGGTTTTTTCCATTGTTGTGTAAACCATAAAGTTTCATTTAATCCTAATCTAATCAATTAGGGTGTTAATATATTTCTTGATCTGTGACTCTTACCTGTTGCACAAAGGAACAAAATGGTTACCTACAAAACAAGGATAACTATCAACATATTTTATCTAAGTTTTGCAACATATAATGAGCATTGGAAAAAATCTGCGGGATGCCATGGGGAATGAGGAAGTCTCAACTTTATGGATTCTAACCTTCTTTTGACCTTGAAATAGGCTTAAGGAGGAATTTCTATCCATGTTAACTACAATCACATATGAGAAAGTCTAGGAAAATCACGAATCTCAACATTACCTAAATTACAGTGGCATGAGCCTCACATACCTTAAAAACTGTAGGATTTCTCTATTGTTGTTTTCTGTCTTTTTGGTACATGTTATATTTTGCTTTTGCTTTTAAGTAGGGTTTTAGGAAACCATTTTCTATTTGTGATTACACTAAACTAGATTTAGAGGTGTAGTAAACTAAAAATTCGTCATCCAGAATAATTATTAACACTTTTCTTACAGGATTGAAATGGGGTATTCTTAAATTGCATTATTAATTGACATGTATATTTGCATTGTGCAACCAACTTACTTAGTGGTAAGTTTTGGCGTATCAAATAATTGAGACAACAAATACTACTTCTCAACTCTATGAAACTTTATTCTTAAAAGTAGTGTGAAATACTACTGACACCTTCAGTGGAATGAGTATAACTAACATTAATTTATTTAGTAAAGGATCTAAACACCTTAAAATGGAATAAGAATATATTCAAATTTCGATACATCAAGTATCAAGAGTAAGAATTGAAACCTATGATTTAATACAAAAATGAGGCCCTTAATTCACATCTCTGTTGAGAGTTACAAATAATCTGACATTTACTTAGTAAAAGTGCTAATCACCATAAAATTTTAAAAAAAATATACTAAAAGTTTTCATATATCAACTATCAGGAGTAACTAATAATAGAAATTTGAGAATTAAAGCAAGACATAGACCAACAATTCATATCTCAAATGAGAGTTTCACTATCCCATTTTTTGTTTAGTAAATCTGCTAAAACAATAAAATATAGTAGAATTTACTAAAAAATTACATATATCTACTATCTACAATAGCTAACAATTGAAACATGGGATATAAAGTAAGAAAGATGCATAGAACTCCACATCTCATCTAAAATTTTCAAGCTATCACATTTGTTTAGTAAAGGAGTTAAGAACCATAAATCCAGTAAGAATTTAGTTAAAACTTGCATACATCAAGAGTAACAAAGAACAAGAAAGAATTTAGTTAAAACTTGCATACATCAAGAATAACAAAGAACAAGAATAAGCCCAATAAAGATATAATCCACATCTGACATCTCAATTGAGAGTTTCTAACTATCAAGCATTTATCATTTGATATTAGGGCATTATTGAATGGCATTTGTAGGCTACAAAAAAAATTCTTTGAGTACATAAGAAGATGATAAATCAAAATCAACTTCTTGGGCAAGCATAAATTATTATTTCCCGTTATGAATGACATAAATGAAAGCAATCAAATAAATTACACAGGAAGATCCCTTCAAATTATAATGGTCATTGGAACATTTAATTTCCTTCCATAAAAAGTAAAATTAACTAAATGTAAGTACATGTAAAATTTTTACATATACTTTAGGTGAATATAGATAATGAAAGAAATCTCTATTTCTTTCTAAATTTAAATAACTAACTTGTTTTCTATAAGCAAAAGTATTTTAATAGAACTTCTTAAATGAATCAAAGACATTAAACATAAAATGAAAATCCAAAATTTAAAATGCTAATCAAATAAAGAAAACATGACTGTTGTAAAGAAAGCCATTGGCAACAAGCTAATCAGCCAAAAAATATGTAATATTTTGAAGAAGAGAGAAAGAAACGAATCCAGCTCTCCTTCCACCTAAAGCATAAAATCCTAAAGGCAAAACTAACCTATAAAAACTTTTTTCAGTATTTCTACTTCAAAAATAAAGTGAAAATCTCAATCCATAAACCAACATTTGTTCGTGCTCGACTCGTTTACTAATCAAGTTTAAAAATTTTGTTCATTTTCAACTCATTCACATAACGAATGATTTGAATGCGTGCAACTTAACGAGACGAAACGATCTATTTGGACAGCTTTAATCCCAAACCAATAAAGAGCCCTAATGCATGAGTGCCACCTTTACTTGCATTTCAAAATTACAAAAGAGCTTGCATGTGCTTTTCCATGCTGGCCAATAAAAGCCTTGTGGCACCCACTGATCTTAATCTTCTCCGCTGATCAGACCACATCATTGTTGGATAGATAGCCATGATTATGCCAGAGCCGAAATACAATTAAGCATGTCTAAAACGAACCAGATCCCACAAAGTTTTTCTGTCTTGTCTCTGATTTAAGGGACCTAATCAACACGACAGAGTGATTCGTGTTGCCCGAAGGCGCATGAAAGTGGTGGCAGGCAACGCCCTATCATCCCTTGATTTTTAATCGGACGGTGCTGATGAAGATTGAGGAGCCAAAATAAAAATAGATACAGAGCAACTTGGTCCACCATTATTGAACGATGATGGGGAGGAGACCGAGCATGAGGAACTGCTGACCTGTAGGGAGACACGATTAATAAATATGTCGTGGTATGTGCTTTGGGGACGCAACCATGCAGAATGATTTCGATAGTTTATTGAAAGCGCTGCTCCTTTCGGTGAAATGATGAGCAACGCTTCCGAAGGTCCCAGCCAAGTTGATGAAAATTATAAATCTAAGTTTTTTAATGCATTTAATTTTAATTCTTATGTGGTTAAATATGTATCAGCAAAAGTTTATATTTACATTTATAGGACTTTAGTGTCCTAAAGTTGTGCATGAAAATGTGTATTTTAACTCGTTAACTTGTTGGCTTTCTAAAGTTGCTCCATATTCGAGTATCAGGTTATTCATAGCCATTACTGACCTTGAAAACAATATTATGTTGTCTAAGCCATATTTTCTTTTAGAGTTATAAGAGTAGTTTGAAGGCATGGAAGCTATTTATTTATTTATCTATTTATTGATATGTCATCTACAAATTTATCATTTGGCATGAATTTCTAGGCTTCGCGTGAATCTCGAGGTCATTTTTGAGCAAGAGAAATTCAAGCTTCAACAAAAATCATCTAAAACTCTAATTTGAGAAAACATACAGTCAAATTGACTGACTTTGCGGACGGGCCCAATGATAACAAAATTCGTCGTTAAACTAAGCTCAAGTCGTTAAACCACTTTTGGAAGCTTTCAATGCATAATTGGAAGGTCAAACATATTCCAATTCTGAGAAGCTTATAATCAAATAGTATCTCGGAGACCAATCTAATGAGCCCACGATTGCTTAATTCTGACATCATTAAGGTACTCAAATGTTCACCAATTTTCATTCAATCGAAGAAATATTTTCGGGTCGTCCGAGGGGGTTTGAATTTCTATCTTATTTGCAGAGAAGCCTCTCTCTGACTCTATAAATAAAGTCATACCCTTCTCTTGAGAGAAGGAAGAGACCTTGAGCCAGAAGAAAACTAAAGCTTAGAGGAGAAGCTGAAGTCCAGCATCGCTTCTGCACTGCAGATTTGGTGAATATCTCTCTCTTTTCCATTTACTGACCACTATGAACCACTCCTCACTGGTCACCGTTAGTCGCTTCTTACTCATTGCAATGAAACCCATTGTAGAATCAAAATAATTGTTGTGGAATCCCATGGTACATTAAAGAGTAATGAGGCATAGTGCATAACAATGCACTCTACATACGGTGCAACAAAACCTCCCGAAGTCGATGTAACAATATACCTCTAATATGGTGCAATGAAAATCTTGATGGTGGTGTAACAACACACCTCACATAAGATGCAATAATGCCTCCAGAAGATGGTGTAACAATGCATCTTGAGGATTGTGATTTTCTTCAGATTCCTAAAGCTCTCCTTGCAGCTCACCGCTAAAGCCTACACGACCAAGTATGGCATATGTTGTCTGCAACTTGTGTAGCTACCGATTCTGGGCTCTAAGGCCTCTGGACATCATCACAAGGCACTACTACAGCCTATGTGACCAACTATGGTCTGCATGGTCAACAATTCGTGCAATTCTGAACTCCAGTCTTTACAACCTACGAAAGCCATCACAACTGACCATTATAACTTATGAACATGACTAAAACTCATCATTATGACTAACATAACTAACAACAACCAATGTGCTCCATAACTTGTATCTCTCCTGACTTCAGCCCCTATGATCTATGAACATTATCACAGTTCACCACGATGACTTACATGACTAACTATGATGAGTTCCTTAATGCATGCAACTCCCGAATTTGACCTCTACAGCCTACAGATGTTATCATAGCTCACCACTATGACCTACGTGACTAACAACGCTCTATGTGGTCAACAACTTGTGCAACTCTTGACTTTGGTCTCTGTGGCTTACGATGTCATCATAGCTCACCACTACAGCCTACGATACCAACTATGGCCTATGTGATCTACAATTCAAGAAACTTCTGACTCTAGCTTCTATAGCCTAGTTACGTTATCACAACTCACTACTGTGACTTACACGAGCAAATAAGGCCTATATGTTTCACAGCTTGTGTAGCTTCAGATTCCAGCCTTTAAGGCCTGCGAACGTCATTACGTATCATCATTATGACTTATATAACTAACTACATCCTGGGTGGTTCACAGCTCATGCATATCTCGACTCTAGCCTCTATGTTCTACAGACATCATCGCATCATACTACTATAGTCTACATCACCAGCTAGGACCTACATGGCTCACAACTTNCATATCTCGACTCTAGCCTCTATGTTCTACAAACATCATCGCATCATACTACTATAGTCTACATCACCAACTAGGACCTACATGGCTCACAACTTATGTAGTTTCCAACTCTGGCCTCTATGGTAAATCAATGGTCTTGAAGCAACCATCTGATTAACACACAGACAACTAATACCATTGCTTTTTAACTATGGCTTATAAGAAAAGTTGGTGCTACAACCATCATCTACAACACTCATGGTGAATTACTCTTTCTAGCAATCAATTATAACCCTTGTAGCCTTATATCACTGAAAACTACAATAATTACAGTCAGACTACGACTATAATAAAAAAACACTTGTTGCACAATAATCAACATTATAATTATATCTTCCCTAATTTAGGAAAAGTGTGACCTTGTGTACTCAACATTCATAGTGGATTATTTTTTAATTGGTCTAGACCTCATAAATTTTCCCCTTTCTAGGATTCTCCACATAAATATTAAGATGTCTCTTTTGGCTTCTCTTTAATTATCTGAGTATGTGATGCGGTTTTATACAATTTTAAGATGTTAATTTAGTACTCTATAACCACAAACCTTCAAGCATGCATCGTTTTGGAATTTTCTATGAGAAACATTATCAGGTTTTGCAGTGTCTTTAAGTCTGAGACATTGAGCCTCGACTTCATCTCCCAATGATAAACATCATCCATCTAGCAAAATGAACCTCCTTTGTACCTCTTGAAGATCAGTTATAAAGTATTCTTTGATATGATAAAAAACCTTTATTGTATCTCTAAAGTTCGTTCACGTCAATGCCCTGGGCATAATTATAGTGAGGATGTCTTCCTACAACCTATATAGACACAAAGTTTATGACGATTTCTTCTAGACTAAGGAGCAACCTTACAACATACTCAAAAAGTCATTCTTAGTAACATTCTAAGTACGGTTGTGGTAGGGTAATCATTCCTCATTTCATTCAGACATAAAGCTTTTAAGAAAACTTTCAAACTGGGTAGCAACTGCAAAGATAATTCTTCCTCACCCCCTCTCTCCCCAATCCCAACATTATACTGTAGTTTTTTTCTCAACTGTATCAAGAAGCTAATCTCTTCAAGATTTGATATATGGATTGCTTTATAAGCACATGTAGAAAACACCACTATTAGAGGCCAATAAAATACTTTAAAAGAAGCAACTAGCAAGTTGTCAAATACTATTTTTGAGTAAGGCTACAAACACATTTATAAGAAAAGGTATGATCTATTTCGACATATGCCTCAATCTGAAGAAATGCAGAGCATCTCTAAATTCTCATTTTAGGATAAATTTATCTTAAATAGATCAATCTGACCTCTTCCATCATAGATATCACTATCAAGTAGAAGCTTTGACTAAGAGCCTCAAATATGTCAAAAATCCTTAATATAATTCCTTCAATATCTTCCAAAACAAGTTTTGATTATCAAGCAGAAGCTTCGACTAATAGCCAATGATTATCACTATTATTTAAGTCTTGGTAATAACTCCAAAAAAAATGATCTGCTCCCTAATAACTTGATTGAAATTTCAATATTAGATATTCTTGCACACTGAGATTTATCACGCAAGAAAACAAATCATTTCAGTAATATAGGGCTCGATTAAGTCCAGATTTTCGATCCTATAGAGAAAGAGGTAATGACACCTTTAAGAAAAGTTCTAGTCTACTACTAATAGGTCTTAGCCTGGAATATTGCTTACTGCAGTTTTCTAAATTATTATTCCTAAATTACAACACTAAGTCTAAAGCTAAATCTAGCTAGATTAATTGGTTTGGTGAATATCAAGTGAAAAAGCTACCTTTCTCTTATGATTGCAAAAGTGGATTATGGGATTGAACACTATGAATTACTATTATGATTAGTGAAAAATAAGAGCATATATCTTGTTTACCCTCTTTCGAGGGCGTAAAGAATTTGGGTTAACCTAGTTTTAATTCCTTAAACCCTAGATTTAACCCTTCAAAGTGTATTTCCCTATCTATTTGCATTTCTTATAGTCTACTTTCATTATAGCCAACAGAACAACATGAATACTCTAGTTGTGCTTCCACCGCTCTCGCGAGTTCTAATGGATCATAACAAATTGTAATAATTCATATGACCAATATGAAAAGTAAAAAAAATATAGAAGAATACTCATCACATTGATATTAAAAACCAATTCTAAAAGCATTCTACACATTCTAAAAATCCTAGTTATTCATCGTAAGAGACAGGTAAAGGAAATCTACTCATAAAGCATGAAGAAAGCCATAGAAATCCTCATCATTTAACAAAGCAAATCCCCTAAATATCTATTTACAACAAATACAAGATAAATAATAACATGATACTTAGCTTTTCTCCTCTGAAAAGAGATGAAAAGTCCCTCAAAGAATGTATTCAAGTGCTTCTTGCAATGATAAAATGATCCCCTTACAAATTTCTCTCAAAAGCTCTCACTAATCTCTCAAGAAAAGTGGAAAATACCTAACCCTAGATTTTTTTTAACTATAACTTGCCTTCCTTCACTATAACTGGCCTTTACAAGTTTCTTCAGTTCCTTATGAATTGGTTTAGCAAAAGTTGTTATTGCCGGCCTGAGATTCTATTTCACTGGTCAGGAGGTCAAACTGGGGTCTAGCCCATAATAAGCCACGTAGATGGGGATGCCAGGTATTTTGCTCACCGACCAAGCAAAGACATCACAGTGTTGTTGGACCGCCTAAATCAAAATACTTTTGTGACATACATCAAAAGTTTCATTAATCAGAAAAAATTACAATGATCCCTACGAGGATTTTGATTGTAGCCTCATTAGTTTTAATGTCTCCTTCTTGTTGGTATTGTATGCCCAATATATTGTGCTCCATGCTTCTTATGGCTCATATTTGGACTACTCCAAATCTTCACATACAGTAACCATCACCCCGTCACAGAGGAACTTCACACATGCATGGTATGCTAACACCATAGCTTAAAAATTGTCCAGGAGAGGGCGATCAAATATTGTATTGTAAGTTGATGGCTCATCGACCACAAGAAAATATTCCATTTTGGTAAATTGATTGTCATTTTCACCCGAGGTGACTAAGAGTGAAATCACGCTAAGTGGCTCCTTCCATTTGCCAGAAAATTCGTAGAATAAGCAAGTTGGTGCAATTAACCAATCAGTTGTCAAATTCAACTTTTCAAATGTGGTCAGGAAAAAATTATTCCCCAAGCTCCCATTATCGACCGGGATATGCTCTACATGGTAGTTACTGATGAGTATTGTAACAAAAATGACATCATTAAATGGATTCCCGACTAGGTAAGAATCTGAATCAGTGAAAAAAATTGGGGGGTAGGACTTCCTTTTCGGAACAGACGTCACAACACAGTAGTTCCCCAATCAACTCCTCTTCTGATCAACACTAACATATGAATCACCTCCTAGTATTAATGGCACAATTCCTGCTATGTAAATAGCATTGCTCTGGTAGGTTCATTCAATTCATTATCTCTTGTAGCTTCTCTTATCTCCTAAAGCTTTTCTTTTCTCTTGGAGCTTTGCTCTTTCTTTAAGTGTGGGCCTCTGAAGCCACAAAATCCTTGAGCTTTTTGACTTGGATTAGCTTCTGTGATAGGCTACGGAGGTTTCTGCATTCTTTGGTATCATCCCAGTGGTCCCGGTGCTTTTTATAATGTTTAATGAGATTCCAGAGGGAAGCTTAGATTTTCAATGGAGTGACCTTTTAGAAATACTTCTTATCTTCTATTGTGTCTATGGTTTCCACCATAAAAAATCACAATGGTGTAGGTCTGGACATCATCTGGTCTCATGTAGACTGGCATTCAATCGGTTGCAGTTGAGTTTATCTCGTTAGTCTTCTTTATCCCTTCATGATGACTGACCTATCTCGCGTTTCGAATGTGATCCATCATTATCTCTCCATCTTTCAACCTTCGAGCTATTCTTGCCCAAATTTTGATCTAATCTCTCACATTTGGAAATTGGTTGGTTTATGTACTCCTTGGCTGCAATGTCATCATTGACTAACTTCATGAGTTCAGTCAACATCTCGAGTTTCGATAAACCCGAACAAATATCAGAACTGAAGACTTTTCAATCCATGTGCCAGTGCCTTAGCAACAACCGGTTCTAAATTTCATACTTTGAGAATCTCCTTATGAAACCTTGTAACATATTCCTGTAAGCTCTTGTTTGGTCCCTTTTTCACATACCACAAAGAGTTTTGAGTCCCTTCGTGGTTTTTGCGTGCTAGCGAACTGCACCAAAAATAATTTCCCGAAGCCTTTAAAGGAATTGGTAATTCCTACGGAAAGCCCATTGAATCACCTGAGAGCTGATTCTCTCAACGTGGTGTAGAACAGTCAACATTTTAATGAGTCTGAGATCCTGAGAAGGCAAATTGTTGACTCAAAAGTATGTAATATGGTCAGCAGGGTCACTCCAACCCTTGTATGGTTACAAAGAGAGAACCTTAGACTTCTCCGGTGGATCGGCTTCCACGATGTGTCGGATGAACACATTCTCCATCCGACCTTAGATTTCTATTGCTCTTTGTTTTGGTCCTCTTTTTGGCATGAATCAACACTGTCTTGATATTGGGACTCCTTTTGAGCTTGGGGTTCAAGTACTGGTGGATCAAGTTGCGGGAGAGGCTACACACTTCCCTCAAGCTCCACCCGAGTCAGCTTCGCTACCTACCATTTGATCGTGGAGCCCTTGGATTTGTTAATGCACGAATTCTAAAATGGACACCACATTGGATGCTTCTTTTTTGATGTGTTCCTTCACC
>NEWO01000365.1:466040-495718 GCA_003013225.1 Phalaenopsis aphrodite | reverse complement strand
GGAAAGTCCTATGGCTAGACCTAGGCTACTGAAGAAGTTTTTAGACCTCAACCAAAAGTGAGGTCAACAACAATCTAAACTGACACCTAGTTCATGATCTGAGTCTTCATCTCCTGCATCCCTCGCTGCATACATTCCTCTATGTCATCTCGTGGGGGTTCTATGTTGGATGCTTCTCTTTAGTCCCCTCTTCTATTTACAATCATTGTGCTCCTCTTCTTCTCGATGACATGAGTCCATGTTCATCACACATTTTAGGATGCTGAATCTAAATTTGTTCGGGAGACACGCCTAAGGAATATAGCATGTCAAAAAGGAAGAGGAAGCAAAGAGCTATGTCATAAGAAATAAAATTGTGAAACCTTTATCATGAGAAGGCCCATTATTTATAGGAATGGGATATGCAAAATTACAAACTATACCCCTAGTATACGTAGGTACGATGGGGGTATTATGGTCTATACATAAATATGGCTCAGGGGCTCATGAATTTCCAACCGAAAGGGGTTGAGCAATCATTAGGCTGAGTGATCTCGGTCGGGCATAATTAGGTCGGGTGGTCAGTGGATCGGTCGACCATTAGATCAAGTGGCCATTAGGTTGGACAACCACTTGCTAAGGGCTGATAACAGCTCTAAAACTGGATAGATTGCCATGCTCACCTGGCTTGACTAGAGTAGAGGGCGTTCAGTTCGTCCGTATGAGTTTGATTAGATAACCAAACAACCACTGCTAAGAACTGATACCAACTACTCTAAAATTGAACAGTTTGCCCTGCTCACTCGGCTTGACCAGTGTTGAGGGTGTTGGGCTCCTCCGCGTGAGTATAAACAGATAGATGCTTTGAGAGATAATCTACTCTTATTCTGCCTAGGAAGTGCAGTCCTCCTAGTACACAGGAGTTGTCCTGGGTTGTCCTTCATGGGTCTCAAAATGTCAGCTCACTTTCGCTGGCCGTGAAATATCTTTGAGATTTGTGTGTGTGTATATATATATATATATATAGACCTAGTTTTGTCCTCTTTCTTCATCAACATTTCCCCTTCAACTTTCCATAAAAAAAATTTATGTGTGGGGTTAAGCCAGTTACACATGCACACCCAACTAAGAAAAAAATTTTCATGAACATGCATAATTGTGCTTGGATAAACATATTACTTATTTAGGTAATTTTCTGACCCTGTTTTATGCATATTTAACTATGACAGTCTACAACATTTTGTTATGCGATATAGGGGTTGACTTGACCAAGCACCTAAAACCATTTATTTAGTGCTAATTAGACTCAATCCATATACTTATTCACCTAATTTGGGTAATGAAATGCCAACTATTTTAGCATTGGATAAAAGGCAGGTTTTTATAAGATATTTTTTAATTTCTTTTTTCATTATTTCGTTTTCTAATTCAAGAAATTACATCAAAATTTTGTTTAATTTAACATTTTAACCATTTCGGATTACGTTCTTAATTGATTTGGTTTATCCAAACATTATATTTAATTTCTCATCCTTGATTTTCTTTTATTATTACTTTATATTTAAATGATTGCGCTGTCTATCACTGCTGGGTTCTGATTCTCGCGTTGTAGACTTCAAGATCGGCTGCTAAGACATGGAATGAAGTTTGGCACTACAAGATCCAAAAATAATTGTCTTATTATTTATTTTAAATATTCTTAACAATGTTATTTAAATTTAAGGAAGAAATGGACTAAGGGCCGTTTGGGGCAGTTTATAAGTCCGGGCGGCGTTTTCAAAGCGTCGTCTAACCTTTTGGAAAACACGTTTCGGCAGCTTATTTGAAAACGCGGTTGAGATTTTACACTAAACGTAAGCCGCTAGTAGAAACCCGCGGGCGGCGTTTTAGGATAAGCTTCTTATTTGGATAAACACAATCTGCCCTAAACACACCCTAAAGTTGAGGCGCTAACATGCCAATTTTGAGTTAATTATACTTCGAACTGCTAGCAATCTTGTTTAAGAAATTGTATCATAAAATAAATTTTTGTTACGTGCTAGAAAAATAATTTTCAATTGTAAAGAAAAATTAAAGTTTCGTTCGAAGGAGCTTTGTCATTTAGAGAAAGTCTTTTAAGTGCCATGTCTGTCGAACACAGAAAGGCAACAAGGATCTCAGATGATATAGGGTTCAGAAAGGCAGCTACCATAAAATTGACTACTAATGTAATGTTAACAAAATGACATTGAGGTGAAGTTAATGCTAAAATCAAAGAATATAAAAATTTAAAAGATCATCATTAATATTTTCATAAAATATATTTATAAAAAATAATATAAGTCAATCTATTATATTCAAATCTATTATAACAAAATTTTAAGCTTTTTATTTTTTAATATCTTCTTCTACTCTCTCTTATTTGCATTTTACTCTCCCCACAGTGTGCTTGTATGATTTTGTTGTAATTCATAGAAAATTTAGGATTCAACAAGTTGATCTCATGGAAGTCTTTCAAACAAAATATTCTACAATATTTAGACCCTCTATTCAAGAAACTTGATCTTAGACATTTATTTCCACAAAATATTGATCACAATATCACAAGTTTGTCTATTAGGTGAATTGTTAAGATTTTGGTAAGGAAAAATAATAGCATTAGATCTAATACTCATCTATAAAAAAAATAGAACAATTGGTAGATGGAATTGTTATAAGATCCACGGGCACCGGGGGATGGACTCAAGGAGTTCTTTAAACATCTAATATTTGTTATTTTTTCTTTAAACATTATCTACTGCTCTTGTGCACAAGGAAGATGATACTAGTCTTAACCCAAAATATAATAGGAAAAGCAAATTTTACTACAGAAAGCACATTAAGGGGTTACAACTGGCACACTTGAATTGGAAATACAACAACACAACACCCAAAAATATGAAATAACAGCAGATATGACATAAATACTCTAATTAGGTAGATCTTGGGGTGGTGGTGTTTGTGGTTGTTAGAGATTAGAAAGGTGGTATCAATTAGTGGAGGGGTTGGACTGTGGAGAAGGAACGATACAATAATGGTGGCTTGTTGTCTTGGGCAACAACAGACAAGAAGGAGCAGAAATAGCAAGAGGACAACAATATAAGCAGTGGCCTCTTGCAATTAGAGTGGTAGTAACAAGGTAGGCGGGTCAATAGTAAAGAATGTCATATCAAACAATAACATTGTGTTGTTTTGGGGTAGAAGTAGCAAGGTAGAAGGATTTTGGTGTTGTTGGAATGACTGGGATGGCGAGGAAACAATAATAATCAGTGGTAGGGATGGTTGGGAGTATTGGAACGGGCAAGGAAAGCAACTCCTTACCATTTGGGATACCGACAACAAGCTGAAATGCAGATGGATGCTACTAGAAGATAGTAAAACTACAGAGAAACAATGTAAGAGATTGTTCGGGAGTTACCGATGTGGGAAGGATGTCGAATGGGATAGAGAAGATAATCAACATGTCAGAAGTGAGATGCAACTTTCAGGGGGAAAAGAGAGATGCCAACAACTTTCTCGAATGAAACTCAAAATAAAATTAAAATCCTACATTAATAAAATATATAAGCTCTAGGTAATTAAGACATTGTCCACCATTGATAATAGGCGCCGATCCATGTAAGGAATGCTAGTCAACCATTAATTTTTTGTTACGATCAGTCATAGATTGTCATAAGCTTTTTGTATTTGGTCTAGTTTGCAGGACTATAGTAGAGGTCATGGGCCTGTAGCACGGATCCTAGGACTTGCAGGATCACGAAAAGGGTTCTATGAAGAGCTCTCGCATCAATCTCTCGAGGTTGACAAATTTTGACCTCATTTGTCAAAGTTTATGTTTTTTAATAGTAGTCAGCTTGGACCATTTGAAGGCATAAAAAAAGTTTTAAGCTCATTTTAAGTCAATCTTATAAGCATTCTCATTCAATGCATATCCTTATAGATAATTATACATCCACTTTTGGTACAATTTGAGCTGAAGCTACATAATTATGTAAATTCTCATGAGCCAAATCCTGAGGAAGTAAATCTATAATTTACATCTCTCACTCCTAGTACTCATTTGATTTATAATATAAACAAGTATTTCATGAGGAATCAAATGATATCTATGACAGGCTGGAACACACTTTCGCGTAGCCACTCATAAGATTCCTCTTCCTCTTCTTCTTAGGAAGGACTTGGGTTCCACTGTAGAAAGTTCTCTCCCATAAAGATCTTGAAGTTATTTTTAACACAATGGTTCATCCATTTTGTTTGATCATCTATTTGTGGGTACACCACTTAACTAATTTTAATACACATATAACTTCATAAATTTATCTAGAAGTGGCACAAAATAATCTTATCTCGAACATTTTGGACCTTCCTAAGTAGGCATAACTTAGAAATTATAATATACATATGAAAAGTCTAAAATTCTTATATTTTGGGTTGTCATGTGTTTTATGTCAGTTTCTTAAGCTTGTGACCATCTCAGACCACAAATATTAATTATATTGGAGTATCTTCCATGTGTTTAACTCACATTACATGCTTTTCTCCATCATCAGTTGGAATCCAATACTCCTATTTTATGTCATCACCTTCTTCAGTGTCTACTGTATCATTACTCATTTCTTCAATAGTGTCATGCTTTGTGAAATCGATCATTTCTCTGATTATGCAATAATATTTACTGTGCTTAAATCCATGGCACCTAAAACACTTCTTAGCTAGGACAAATTAAGGAATATTGGTTCACCCCATAAGTTATCTACCTTGAATAATTTTCTCCTCAGTTAGCATGAATGTTTCCTTGGGTGTACTCTAGCTATAGGATCGTGGGGTTGAACCCTACTTCTAAGATATGGTGATCACAAGTGATGTGGTATTTCCACTTTTAAGGTTAGAGTTTAGGCATCCAATCTGTAGTGAGATGCTAGGTACAAACGTTACATCTCCGATTTCATTTTTATCCAAATATTGATCTTATGTTTTTCTCATACTGGTGTAGGTGCTTTAAATATTCCCACCAAAAATACACTCTACTTTAACTTACTGGTGGCTACTTTCATAATTCTCTCTATTGGAACTTTCTGGTACTCAAAGAAAAGTTTTACGGTCTAAAGTCACTCGATGAACTCATCTAGATCTATGTGAACTTCAAAATATGGCAAGTTCTTTTCTTCATCAAAATCCTTTCTTCTATGTATTTCAGACCAAATCTTCAAACTATAGGTTTATCATCTCTGACATCTCTAGCATGCACTTCACCGCTCCACCTCCTCTGACATTCTATCCCAAAGTGTTGTGATCTATCTTCTTTTCCACTAGAATCATAGATAAGTGCTCTTTCCTCTCTTCTATTTGAATCTTGCTATCACACTCATAGGTGACCTCTCCCTAGGTCCTTTCCACAATTTCATCAATCCTCTATAGCACTCGACAGAGTTATCGATGTATGTCTTCCATTGGAAACTTCTCATTCAGTTCTGAAAATTGCATCCTCAACTATATGATTCAATTTTGGGTGTGGGTATGTCAAAGGAGACATGCATTGGTGTTGTAGTGTGGGGAAGAAAAAATTATGGTGGAGATATGGTTGGGTTCAATTTACCTTAGGATAAAATCAAGTTTAACCAAACTTTGATATCAAAATGATATCAGAGTCAACTTAAACCAAAAAAGGAAAAGCAAATATTATTACTAAAAGAAAATAGACTGCTACTACCAACACATTTGAATAAGAAAATACAACAAAATGATATCCATAAATCTAAATTGATAGCAGACATGACATAAACACTCAAACTAGGTGGACCTCAAGGTGTTGATGGTGGTGTTAGGAGTTTGCAACAAGGTAGAGGAGTGGTTGGACTGTGGGGAAATAGTGGCACAATAATAGTTGCTTAATGGCAAAGATAGAAAGAGCAAGAATAACAAGAGGATAAGATTACAAGTGTAAACATCTTATTTTTTGGGTGGCAACAACAATGTAGGTGGGTAAACATCAAGAAACAACATTTCAAATAACAATAGTTTGTTGTTTGGTGGTGTAAGCTGCCAGATAAAGGGGTTTTGGGGCAGTTGTGAGGGTTGACAGCTAGTAGGAATTGCTTGGATAGTATGTTAATGTCATTAGAAAGTTGTAGGGATAGATGGAGGTGTTGGAATGGTTAAAGATATTAACTTCATTATTCTCAGAATGGTGCCAACAAGCTGAAACATGGATTGAAGTGCCTGAAAGATAGGAAAATCGCGTGGGAATAATAGCAGACGACTTTTAAGAAGCAACTACTACAATGAAGGGTGGTCGTAAGTGATTTACGGAGGAAGAAGGAGGGTAAAGAGAAGATAATCACTATCTTGAGAGTGAGATACAACTGGAGCACCATGCAAAACCATAGTTACAACCCCTGTAGGGAAAAGAGAAACGCTGACGACTGTCTCGAACAAAACTAATGGCATAAATGAAAATCTAAACACATGAATCAAACTATAATCTTTAGGTAATTAGGATTGGGCCCAGTATTAAAAGAAAATGCAAAATCCATATAAAAAAGGTTGATTCGACCCTCAATTGTTGCTTTAACTTCATATGTTGCTAGGAGCTTTCTGCATCTTTTTTAGTTCGTGTGATTATCGCAATGGTTAGAGCCAAGTAGCATGGATTGTATGACTATAATAGGGATTGCTAAAAGGGTCCTGAGGGGAGCTCCCTCTTCATAAAATCTTCTCAAAAGACTCTGATTGAATGGGCGATTGTTTCCTCTTTGAAATTGATTTGAAAGTTTGACCTTAAAAATTTGGATATTTTAAGAGGGAAGCATTGATGTAAACATATTTTTAAATACTTTGACAGTTAAGTGTGGTTAATTAATATAATAATTAACTTAATATAGAAATTATATTTTTAAATATCATTTTTTTAGTTGACAAGGATATGAAAAATAATAAATGTGTTCCCTGTTCACTTGTTCTTTTTTTTTACGAACTTGAACAAAATCAATTTGTTAAATTAGGAATGAGGGTTCTATCATCATCAAAGGACTACAATTCATAAAATTCACACCCTTTATAGTTTAATAAAATCTTAATGTTATCTTAAGATATCTTATTAATAAATTTAACATTAAATCCACTTATTAAAAATAGAAAAGAAAATTTAATTTCCAAGGATATGTTAAATCTTTACTTCTAATGTTAATTAAATAAACTTTTATGTAATGAATAACTAGCAAATTTTTATTTGTTATTCATATCTCATTATTTTAAAAGTATGGAAATACTATGGTTATAATCTAGATTTATTGAGCACAAACAAATTTTGATATTAGGCACAAGCTAACGCTAAGGATTTGTGCAAGTCATATTGGCCTAGTAATTGAGAGCTTTCTCTGTCAACCATTGTGTCTTTGATTCAAAGCTTTGCATATGTAGGCGTATGCATTTGAGTGTGTGAATGAAAAAAAAAAAACAAAGCTAAGTATTTGCATGTGTCTTGAGCCTATCTTAAGATCATCTATGATTATGTTTTGCTTATATTGAGCTCAACTAAATGAATCAATTAATTTATTGAATGATTTAATAAATAAAATCATAAATTACTAATTATTAAATGGATATCTATGTGGCAATAATATTAATAAAGAATTTTACAGGTCTAAATGAATAAGCAATTAAATTAATTAAATATTATTATTCAATCATTATTCATTGAATAAAAAAGATAATAATCTGACCAAAATATTGTGGATTAAGAAATTTTATTAAATTACTAATGAGGGGAGTGATTTTTAAATATAACTAATAAGAAGACATGATCATTACCCAAAAAAAAAGAGAGAGGAAGACAAGATGATTACATATTATAATAAGTTGATGGCATATTCATCATCTATGTTCATAAAAATAATTGTTATAAATGGGATAAGAATGAGAAGAAGTATTCGCCATTTAAGGCTCATACTATGTTAACATTAACTTGTGATCTATGGAATTAAAGTGTAAAAACAGAAAGAAACAAGAATGCAGTCTGAAAAGTGAAAAGAATCAAAACCTATGTTCACAAGCACTTCTATAGTTAGAAAGAAAGAAAGTCAAGGGAGAGAACAGTAGTTGGGAAGACCTCTTTACATCCATCTTCTGGGCAATTAGGACGATGCCGTGAACATCAACCAGTAAAATCTGATTTATGCTCTCAAACGAAACTAAAGTAATACTACCGATTGAGTAAAACCTTGACAACCAAAGGTTAGTTGCCCCCTCAACATTCAAAAAAGAAAATTTAAGGTAATTTTCAAAAGCTAACAAGGAAGGGATAGAGAGCACACTTGATGCCATTGAGGAAAAATGTAGACAGTTGGTACTTAGATATAAAGAGATCAAGGGGAGGACCACCTGGTAATACAACAAGCACTTCTGACAAAAAAAATCATTCATGAAGGGGATCTCTTGTTAAATAAGATCAATTAGCCCACATGGGGAAAACCATAGGCAAGTCGGACTAAACGTTGACCAAACCATTCATCATTACTAAATGGGTTGCACTGGGAGACTTCAGGTTAGGAACATACACTTGAAAAGAAGTTCTATGCATATGAGGCAAGGATGAACAAAAGTTTTTTTTATCCTTAAGAACATTGTGTGATGTGATATTTGTACTTTCTATTTTGCTATTTTCTTTCAGTTGCTTTGAACACTTGGTTTTTTTCTTTTTAATATTTTTTGCTATCTTACCTTTCTTTCTAGAGATTTTATTTTACTTTCAAATATTTTATTGTTTCTCTAGATATGTTATTTATTTAAGAAAAAAAAAATTTCTTTTTTGAAAACACAGCAAGGCATCACCACAAAACTAATTTGCCTAGTCAACACAACGAACTAGGATAGTGTGTTACATTTATATCTTTTCAACACTTATAAAACTTCAATTAAAAAGCGAGCAACATTCACCTTGGAAAGAATGAGCTGACATGCCTTCTTTATTATTGGATATCTCAACCATCTAAATTGTTTAAGCAATATGCTAAAAATAATGACCTAGTTATCTCAATTATAATACTCATTTAATCTCTCATCAACGCTCAAGCACCACAAACATCTATGTCACAAGCCTCAAAATACTGTTCAAGCACTACTGGTCAGATTTACCTCCCTCTATGAAAAAAGTCCCAAAGTGATTAGTAAAAAAATCACTACAGCAGTGAGTCTAGATGATTACCTCCATGAAAATAGTTACGAGATTCGCATAAACAAGTTTGGCAAAAGGTGCAACCAGTCCATGACGATCGACTAATTGATAAGAGCTGAGAAATGCATGAGTGGGGACAAGACTTCGGTCAGGCGTCTTATGCTTTATAAACTAGCAATACATGACACGAGTGGTTGACTAAGTGATGCATCAATGGTTTCTTCATGTGAACTATGGAAAAGTTCAACAAAGTGTTAACTCTTAGAAGAAATGTATGCTCAAAATTTCATTTCATTAAAAACACTTGTTGCATGCTTTTTTGTTTTTAAAAAAATAAATAAAAAAACACAACAAATCAAACATTGGATGCCCCATTGTCATTTCCTTTGCTCCCACTCACAGTTAACTCAGCACCTTCTAACTTTGAATTTAACACTAACTCAGAAAATATTTGCATACTCATCCACTCAGAAGAGATCGAGTCCCCCTTTTCCATACAAATGAGATTGCAGTGAATTATCATAAAAAATTTCTCATGGTACTTAGGAATGAGCTCTTATATCTTCATCATGGATATATTTTTCTTTATCAATCAGGTACCACTCTAAGAAACTGATTCTCATCTTTCGACGGATGATTCTCCTTTTTGAAAGCATTGCATATTATACCACCAGACAATGATATATTTTGGCCTAACCTTCAATTATTTCACCCTAATTTGCAATGCTTGATACATTTGATGCTCAGAATGACAGGAGCTCTCTAAAAGATCAAGAGCCTACCAAGTTAACGCATAAAAGTGAGCTGCTTCAACAGATTTCTTCTTCAGATCAAAGCTTAAAAAAACCATTTTGCCAATGAAGGAGAAACAATGATGGGACCTAGAGCAAAAACATATTGAGTAGAAGTAGGATTTTAGGTGTTTCAGTACTTACTAAGGTCAGCCAAAGCAAATCGACCTCTTCAGTTGATCATTACCTTTCCATGTCGCCCAAGCCAAGGAACCCTCCTCAGTTGAGACATGCTAGAGAAAACCACTTCCTTACGCTTTTGGGATGGCTTTTAAGTAAGAACATTTTCTTTATGATTTAACCCACATTCTCAATGGTTCAACTCAGAAAAATCTACATCTCTCTGCTCATCTATCCTCAAGCTCACCGACAGTCGATCGGAGGAAGGAGTCTGGACCACATCAACTAATTGCTTGTCTATCTTTGGGCTCATTGATAGTGGCTTGGTGAAGAGATTCTAGACCACAACATCTCTCCACTCGTCTATAATTGAGCTCACCAACAGTGGCTTGGTGGAGGGATTCTAGGCTACATCAACCGTTTGTGGTGATAGTTATTCTTCGCTTTTTTCTTTGTCTCTTGTCCCCACCAAGTGTATCTCCAGAGAAGATGACCTGAAATTAGCACCCCTTCGCTTTAAGGAGAGAAATGCTAGATCTGGAAGAATATCACTTGATAAAACCTCCAAGGGACCACCTAAAAAATCCTTGAGAGGCCTTGCCTCATTAACATTCCTTGTATGACTAAGACCCACAAAGCTAGCCAGTTCTTCCTTTGGGTTATCTGCAATAGACACAAACATCAATTCATTTTGGTAGGTTGGCTGTTCAATAATGATCAGATCAACCATTCCTTTTTTTATGGAAAATGATAGTCGAGCAAGATAATGAATAAGTCAAACTATTACATGTGAATCCCTCAACCAATCGTTTCCTTACCTCCTCAGCGACCTAACAATATTGAATCCCTCTTACTTAGCCTGCATGTCATTCAAAACATGCTTATCATCCTCAAATATCTCACCATACTCATCGGGAGCCAACATCATATTAATCATAAAATTTTCAAATACAAGCAGATGTCCATAGTCTCCCATTAGATCATTTAGATTTTATGTTGCACTCCATAGAAATTTTTTCGTTGGATTTTGGAAGGGGAATGATATTTAGAGTTATGGATGTTGGTCGACCGTCTTGATAGATAGAAAAGTAGAACTTCAACTTCTAGTCATTGACCTTGCTCATAAGATGACAAAAGTGGAAGCAGCCCATGGGAAAAAACAATGTATACCTAATTAGGATCAATTGAAAGGAAAATAAATGACTAGAAAGTTTGATTGACTTTACCATGTCATTTCAGTAAGAAAAAAACATGAATATTTTTGTAGGAACAATAGAGTTGAGCATCACCTTTGCGAGAATGTCCGCAAAGTATCTAAAAATAGGGCACTGCTCCACACATATCAATAGTTGTAGGCCGAGTTAGAAATGGTCTTGATATACCACTAACTAATTTACCTTCACAACATTCATTCTCTCGTTCGGGTTGACTGCCCTAAGGAAAATGGTAGGGTTGAAAATATAGCTTTATTGGTATTATGTTGTCGATGACATCATGAACTAAATAGATTGAGGAGTCATCATAAAGCTATGAGGAGTATAGTGATGAGGCATATAAGGAGCTGCTTCTCAGCATCAGGGAGTCATGTCTCGGTTGAAGGTAAGAATGAGAGGAAATACAAAAGATGTATGGAAAAATATCCTTTCAATTCCTCATCCTATGTCTGAGCAAATCTCAATTTTCACATGACAAAATGGGAAGAAAGAACCTCAAAAAATAAAGTTGAAAAGGCTAATGCAAAAAATTGAAGACATGGTTTCATATTATTATATATATTTCTTAAAAATCTCCTACTCAATGTGGCAAGAGAAAATGCTAATACACTGGTCCGAGGCAACTTCAGTTGAGGCAGACCCCAATAAATCCAACCATCAGAACAAAAAATCTCCACGATAGTTAAATTGACGTAAACTATCTAACTCTACCTAAGCCTGAAGAGTTTGGATTAGCTCTTGCAAAATTATAAGGTCCTGTTGTAGAATACACATTCTACTTCACCACTGACAACTCCTTTTCCAATTGAGCCATGTGAGCAAATACAATGTGCACCTTCGAGTTCCACTAGACACCAATGTCTCAAGCTAGAGAACTCTTAATCTTGGATAAATGGAAAACCAACTCTCCCTAATCTGCATGGGTTGAATGTGGCCTTCTCCTTGTGCTATAGTAAAGAATGAAAGGTTGTAAGGCAATCGACCTAGTCGCCTTCTTCTTCCATATGTCCCTCATTCTCGATTGACGTTGGTGAAGCCTCATTCAAACCAGAGGGGTCTCATCATCTATCATTACTACGAACCATAAATCATCGTCAATAAGCAACCACAGAGTATTTTTACCGAACGATATAGCATACCCATAACCCTGATCATTTTAGAAATCATCGTCTCTTTGGGATGGTGTCGGGGGTGCGGAGCAATGAACTCATGGTCGGCATGAAAGTCGACTTTCCACCGAACAAGTGAATCTAGTAGGAGGTGCAGGTGGTACTATATGGGATGACCAAATAATAGAACTTAAATTGTCTAAGGGATATTTATAACCGCAAGTAGAGTAATTTCAGGAACCGCTCCAAAATATTCACATAACTAAAGGGAGATCCTCTCCTCTTCTTCACCACCGACTTCTGCTTATGACCACCCTCGAGGTGCCTCTAACTTTTTTCCTTAGCAAATAATCCTTGATACAAAAATTTGCTTAGGATATGAGTCCGAGATTCAAGGAACTTGTCAATCATAGAAATTTGTCAGAGAGACGACCGAAGCAAAATAAGAGAAAATGAGCAAACAAAATTGGAAAGAAACTATCACTTCTTAGAAGCAATCAAGCACACGACAAATAAATAAGTATTAATCACTAAGAGTTAATCAAATAAGAATCTAACCACAGTTCAATCTAATTATCTCACTCTTATTGCAACTTGCAACCTACAAATGTATAAAAAAATTGCGGTACTAAAATATTAATGATTAAAGTACAATGAATCCGATCTGATGACTTTGGATGGGACACCAGTCAAAGAATCTTCCCCGACAAGCACAAATAGCTATTCGAAAGTAAAGAGGAAATTATCAGGCCGACTGGGCCGATAAAGTTTACCCTATAAGTAAACGAACAACTCACTAAACTAGGAGCAAACAACAAGAAATGATGGCTATTATAACCAACCTATAATAGAGAAGCTCAAGAGCATTATCAATACTTCATAACGTAACTTTATTTATTATAAATAAGGGAACAATTTCACGTAAATGAGACTTCTTTCAAAGAGCACGAGGGGATTACTAATATTATACTCCTAAGCTTTCTCTCTTACCCTTCTTTCTCCCTCTCTTTACTTGAGCTCTATTTTTCAAAATTTATTTTTAAAAATTAAGAAGGGCCTAATTAGTTATGCTGAAAACCATATATTTATTATTTATGCTGTGTATGAATCGGACAGACCCGTGTCCTACCCCATTAGCTGAACTAAATTGACCGCAAACATATGCTTGAATGGTCAATTTGTGTCCGAGCTGATAAATAAATCAAATGCATAGGACTAATCTATAAATTTCTATATAGCCTCCATTATTTAGTATTTATTAAAGATATATTTTTTGACCTCAAGAATTTTCCACCCAAGTTTTATATTGCATATCATGGACGTGATACCAAAACCACCCTCAAATTTGCGTTAAATCTCAGTTTTGCCATTGGACATATTACAAGTGATATCACCAAAGAATTCCGAGGACAAAAATTTCGGTGACACAATCTCCCGCTTTCATATTTATTTATTTATTTTTAAAAGAATAGTCGGCAACATCTATCTGTCCACCCCATATGTGCTAATTTGATCTATATGAATTCGAATCCGGGACAGAGGGGACTTGAGCTGAAATTGTCATTCAAAAGACCACCAGTTGCACGCGCATGCACGCGTGCTCGCCTTCTTGCTCCTTGCCTTGACTCATAACCTTCTTTTAATACAACTAGCTATGTATGGAATCATCGACGACAAACGATCTGTGTTTGTTGTGCGAGACTAGACAGGGCCCAGTCTAAACACTATCACAATCTCACATGCTTCTTTATTATGAGTAACTGTTGGTTAAATTAGTAGAGTAAGAGACTATTTTTGAGGTAAATTAACCCTCAAACTTATGCAAAAATGCAATATTAAGGGATTAAGCTTGGTAGCAACAACTGATATTTGTGTGATGTGGTTGCATATCTCTATTTTGTTATATTCAAACAAATGTAAGACAAGATTATTGTATACTCAAATACAGTCATATACCCTAGCAAGATTTTTTCAGTGATAAATCATAGAGATCAACAAGCTTCATGGGGTTGAGGGGCCTATATTCGACGATGAAACTATTTACAAACTGAGATTACTTGCGGACATGGTTGAGCTTAGCCCACCGGCCGAAGTGGTTAAACTAAATTCACCTGTTAAAGTGGGCGATTTAAACCCCTCTACTGAAGTGTTTTAGTTAGGCATGTCTACCGAAGTGGTCGAACTAAATCTATTTGTCAAAATAGTTGAACAAAGCCCACTTGCCAAAGTGTTCGAGCTGAGCCTATTTACTAAATTGGCCGAGCTAACTTGGGATGAATCACCTGGGAAGGCCATCATTACATATTAGTAAATGCATCAATCTCGACTTCACTACATGAATTAAGTAAATTTGCGTCGGCTAATTCAAACACAAATCAAAGGCAAATTCGACGATATTTTGTTTTATGGTTGGATTTGCATTCCACGAATAAATCAGGGTCAATAATGTTAATTACATCAATTTTGCGTCAAAATATTCTGACGCAAATAAATTACGACAAACTTTTGCATCGTAGTAGCGTCAGATTTGTTTAGTGTACACGTGTATCAAAGTTTGTGTCCGGAGACATCGGAGGATGAAAAAAATTGTCAAATTATCGTTGATTCCTGCAGTTGATAATATCGATCAATGATGGAATATTATTGTTTATTTAGTATCGAATTTTTCGACACAAAATGGATGGTAATCTGACGCATACATATACCACAGAAAAAAATTCAAATCATCAATTACATTTCCACAACCTGCACACAACATATAATCCACTCACTTCACATACCACATTATATACAATCATATCACATATCAAAACAATAAATTATCAATAATGAAAAATAAGATACTTTCACAAATCGTCTCAAATAAAAATAGTGAAGTTAACAAAAAATTCCACATTAATGTTCAAAATAATGCTTAAAATTAAAAGAAAACATAAAAATAAATTTCTCATTGTCTCCCGCCTCCTCTTCCTCCTCAACGGATGTCATTGGTTGCTTCTCCTGACGATCTGCTAAAGTCCCCGTCTTGCACCCTATAGAGTCCTCGACCCTATGCTTGCTTTCTAGCATCTGCTCATGCAATCGTTGGATCTCTTCGTTCATTGTAGCCACCTTCCTAACAACAACCTCCTGGTATGACTGTAACAAGCTCAGGAAACTCAGTATGGGGCCACGGGAGAGCTTAGTCTTTTTCTCCAACGCCATAAACCCTCCCCTTCTTCTTCTCCATGTCCAAACTTCGTACTCAGACTTGTAGTGGTAGACTGAGTACCACTGCTAGTTGTAGAAGTCTGGGCCTGAGTGGCTAAGTGCCTCTCTTGAAGCTCCTCGAATTTCTTCTGCAAGATTAAAATTAGTATTTAATTGACATTTTCAATAGTTTAAGTCAAAATAAACTTTTAATCTAAGGTTTTTTAACTTATAGCAACCCGGTGAGAATGCTCGGAGACCCATGTGACAATCCCCAAATGTCGATGAGTTCGGACATTCAACTGTGCAACAAAGGGAGCACGACTCAATTCATTGGCTTGTGTAGCATGAAAAAAATTGTTAGCATTAAAAATTACTTCAAAGATTGAATTAATTTTTAAATATTTAAAATAATCTTACCAGTCTCTTCTAGTGCTCCATATAGGAGACTTATCCACTAATATGGAGTGCAGCTCCCCTGGCTCCCTCCATCTTTCGACTCACCTGGTTCGTTTGCCTCTTCCTCACATAATCAGGAGAGGCCCTGGTTGCTGTCAACTGAGCCTAGAGCCCTTCACAAATCCAAGCAAGTTTCTTGCCCCTCCGACGAGCTTTCATGAACATGTCTCCAAGGCGATGCATGCTCAGAATCTCAAAGATTTGGCAGATCTGATGATATTGCTCTGGGAGCCAGGTAAAGGACCTTGATAACGTAAAAAATAATCCATTTATTATTATAAATAATAAAATCAAATTTACAAATCTAATTTAAATTACATGATCATATCTCAAACTCCCTATCCACAAGTCTAGATTGGCTACAGGATCTTTAAGTTGACCCATTGGGCAGCTTCATTATCTCCTCAACATATGGCAGGTACAACAAAAACAATGTGGATTGATTGAAACCGAGTAGGCTCATTTATGTTTCTTTCAGATAGTGTCTTTCCATGTTTTTAAGTCACTGCCTCAAACTCTACAAACTCTTTATGTCCTATTTGATTTACTTTTCAATCAAATTTTAGAGATGTTGGAAATTATCCATATCATTTTTAGGATCTTGTGATGCACAATATTTATTAAGGTCTCAATGATATTCTTTTATCTTTAATGGAGCTGCCTTTCTAAAGAAGTCTTCATTTTGGATTGCTTCTACTATTTTAGCCATATAAAGTCTTAGTTGCTTTGGTCAAGGAATTTTGTGGGTTAGCGGTGGCTACCTCTTTTCATCACTTTGATTGACTCATCACACAGGATACAATTACTCATCATAGTAAACCTCTTTATATGTCATTTTGCCTTGGTATCGTGCCTTTTTGTGAGTGCTTCTTTTTGGTGAGTATTAATTGGGTGATCATTTTATGGCAGTAAGGAGTGAACTGTATCTTTGAGGGATTTAACATTTGGTGGTAAATTCTAATAGCTTGACCAATATCTCGGGAGGTTTAGGTCTAAGGAATAGCAAAATAAGCCATCCCTGAGACCTTGTGCTAACGCTGCATGTACGACTATAGGTTTAAGGTTCTGAACTTCCAATATTTCTTTCCAAAAGTGTATTATAAATACCCAAAAGGATTCTTCTTTCCCTCAGCTAAGTTGTAAGAAAGCTTACAAAATTTTTTGGAGCTTTTGGGCTGCACCGACAAATTGGGTTATGAACACTCTCTTGAAATTGGCATGGAAAGAAAAACTATCAGCAATAAATTACTGAACCAACAAAGGGATTACTCTTTAAATGTCACAGAAAGCAGACAATACATGAACACATCGCAAATTCTCAATAAGTATACTATCGATTCGAAAGAGATGTTATGGTTAGTTGGATCCAATTATCCCCGATAGGATTCTAAGGCTAAGATCTTAAAACCCTCTAGGAGCTCAACTTCAGAGATTTGCTGAGAGAAAGCATTTTCTGATGGTATGAGATCTTAAAACCCTATGAGCTTTCATGATAGTGTATGTGTCTTGACCCTCTTTAGAGGCTCCTTCATCGTTCGGGGCAATCATCCTTCATAGATGACAGAGCATTATTAGTCTTTGTAGTTGTGCTCTCCTAGTGGTAAGATTGTCTTTGATTACCTCCATCATCAGCTCCTTGAGTTTGTTGATCTATTGAATCACAAACTCACACATAAAAGTTCTATTCTCATTCATTTCTCATGGTTTGGGTTTTTGTTCTTGGGTTGTGCCTCTTCTATTTGTGGCATGATCCACACCCGCCGTATCTTTCAAGGTTTTGAACCCACATTTGTTTGTGAATCACACTTAAGGAATAGAGCTTACGGAGAGAAAAAAGTGAGTCTGGAAAGGCATGGGTCTCAAGGAAGCAAAAGTTGATAATCCCCTCGCACCTTATCGAAAACATTTCCTTTTCTATTCTCATATTTATAGTAAACGAAAGTTACATTATGAAATCCTAGTAATGCCCTTGAGATTACCTATAGTCGGTTGACCATAGTAACCGTCAAACTGTCATTGATTCACTCGTTCCTATGCTAGTGAGTCATTCATTTGTTTATTCGGTCGAACATCTCAGCTTAGTCGGCTTGATAATTTGCTCTGTGCCAGCTGTGAGCCCTTTCTGCTGGCTTGAGTTAATTCTTCGAGAGGTGTTCCATCTAAGGTCGTCCGACCTGGTTCAACATATTTTGATCATACGCCTACATACCACCCAAATCTCTCAAGTTCATCATATCTATCACTCCATTAAAATTTGTGTATGAGTGGGAGTTTTGGAGGTCTTCGTATGCCAAGATTCTATTGTTGCATTCTACTGGAGCAGTAACAGAGCGAAAGGAGAATAAAGATTGACATTTAGAGGTCTTTGTACACCAAAATTTCATCGTTGTTATTTTTGAAGGTCATTGACTGTCGTGATTCCACGTTGTCGTCAACTAGAAAAGCAACGAGGCAAATGGAGAAAAATGGTAGTTTTGGAGGTCTTTGTATATTGCGATCCCGTTGTTGTTTCTCTAGCTATTTTAAACTATAAATTTTTTCGGAGTGATAAATATGATAAATTGGAGAAATTTGACCTATTTGGAAGGTATGTATGTAATTCCTCCTTAGATATGTAATATTTTGGAGCGATAATGAGATTCAATCCTAATTAAAATCGTATTAGTTTTATTTTTTGATGCGATGTTAAACTTTTAATTGATATATAAATAAATAGAGAAGATTAGGACCTTGATATATAAATATATAAGAAATTATGCGGTATGTATGTAAATCTCCCTAAAATATAGTTACCATTAGTTTTAAATTTTTAATGCAATGAGTATGAACAATTTAATGGCCCACCTTTTAAAAGAGTGTGATTGGCAAATCCATAAGGAAGATTTAACTTCATACCATTGAATTCTTCTGCATTTAAATATGTAAATTTTAATCTACATATATATACTTAAAAAAATGGCTAGAGGCTATTATACGAACCTCCAACCACTCCTAATGTGCCTAAAAATTTGAGTACCACCTCCTTAAGGTCAACTGTGTCAGAGGAGATTCGAACACCTGATCTAAGGGGTTTTACACCGATGATGCCAACAAACAAACCAAGATATGTTGCACTATATATATATAGATAGATATACATCCTTAGTAGTGTTCCTAGATCAGTTGGTAGAGCATCTGCTTGTCAGTTATTAGTCCTCTCTAGTCTAGAATTCGATTCCCCCTTATATAAGGTGTGGTACCCGAATAGTTAGGCGCATTAAAGATGACCGGAGCTCTATAATAGCTTTCAACCATTCCTTTAAAAAAGTAATAATAAAATAAAATTATATATATATACATCCCCATCCCTTATTTATACATGAAAAGAAGTTGTATTCAACTTTTTAAAAATTAAAATTTAAATACTAAATATAAATCCATAGTTATTGGATGGTATGTATGTAAATGCCCCAATCAATAAATAAAAAATTGACCGGATCAGAATGGATCAAACTTGGCTTAAATTTGAACCCTTTGCAGCAAAACATAGAAAAAGTAAGCTGTGGTCCTAAACCATTTCGCCGGACGCTACATTTGCATAAAAGCTGCACGCAACAACGCATGGATTAATGAAGCCGCATATCTCCTTCCTTTTTCCTTCCTCTTTTTAATTTAGAAAATGTATAAAAATGACAGGCGTCTGAAGCCGAAGCACCGGCCGGCAAGTCTTCCGAACTCTTCAGGTCAGCGGGAATCAACTAGCGCTGTATTCCCCCATAATATATTTTCAGCAATTGTCCCCTTCATATAGGTATTGGATTTGATGGAATAAATGAGTTTCTGCGCGGTTTGTGGTGGAATGTATGATCGGGTTCAATCGAAGTAGCAGAAGGATCTGAACCCGCTGTGGTCTACGATTGTGATGGGTTGTTTCTCTTGCTTCGCTTTTGAGGCGGAGCGATTCGATTCACGTGGCGAGGGCGATGCGAAGGAGGAAGGGGAGACCATGGAAGTTCCTCGCATGAGGATATTATCTTCTGGTATGTTTGTATCATTGATCCTCTGTTAAGTTCTATCAGTAGATCGATCTGGATTTTATTTTGCCCTTTTGAGGACAGATTTCTACTCCCGAACACCATTTTGGAAATCAAATGCGATACTCTTAGGCCTTTTCCAGGGCCATAGATTCATTACTGTTTTGATTTTTCTGATTTCTGTTGATTCTAATCTGAAGATCAATTGTTAGATCTGGGAGGGTTAATTTATTATCCCTACATTTGATTGCAGGATCGGGCAAAATCAGAAGCAGAAGCAGCTTGGGTTCCAGAAGGTTATCGTTGGCTCAGAAGGATGAGACTGGTGTAACCATATCAGCACAGACATTCACGCTGAAACAGCTTTCTGCTGCAACAAAGAATTTTAGGCGAGACTGCTTCATTGGTGAAGGGGGATTTGGTCGGGTTTATAAAGGTCGGCTGGAGAGCTCCGGACAGGTAATATTTTTGCAAGCACTGATTGTTCGTCCATTTTGTTATGTTCTTGATGTGTTGCGAAGTATTCGAAGGTTAGAAGTATAAAAAAAATAAAAGTTTAGGTGTTAGATATCTAAATATAAAGTAATTGTGTGTTTTTATTAGGTGGTGGAATATTGTCAAATTGCTATTTTGCACAAAATAAATTTCACGGATTTTGGCTGTAAATTGTGGATTTTGTGAATCCTACAAACCGTTGTATTTAACTTCGCACAATTCAGATTTATGGCACAGCTCGGTAACTGTCATGGCGGTTTGGTAATTGCCAAACAGTGTCACTGGATTTGTAGGATTTACTAAATCCGCTTTCAGAGAATTTTCCGGATTAAATCCGGGGCGTTATTGAATCTTAATAACTTATATCTCATATGTTGCAGCAGACGGCAGCTTAGATTTGTGATGCTTCTTTTATTTTCTTGCAGACTGTGGCTATAAAACGTCTAGATCAGGATGGGCTACAGGGGAACAGAGAATTCCTGGTGGAGGTTCTGATGTTCAGTCTACTGCACCACCCAAACCTTGTTAATCTAATCGGCTATTGCGCTGAAGGAGATCAAAGACTTCTGGTTTACGAGTTCATGCCCCTGGGATCTCTGGAAGACCATTTGCACGGTATGTTTAGACCTTAATATGTTACTCGTTTAAGTTTTTGTTTTTCGTTTTTGTTAGATTTGGCAATCATTCAAATTAAAATCTGTTTATTATGGCTTCATGTTTGATTTTTCATGCAACCTATTTTTAGTGTATGGCCGATGGTAACGCTATTTAGAACTGGTTCTATATCACTCGCTTACAATAGAAGGGCGCAATTTTGAAGTGGCTCACGCTTATTTTTCCTCAAATAATAATATTCGTAATAGTCATAATCATAATAATAATACTAATAATAAACTTTGAATTATTTGGCGTGTTGGAAAAAGCTGAAACCATTAATGCATAGAAAATAAAAAAAAGGTCAACGGTAGAAAACATTATAAAAATTTATTATTATTATTATTATTATATCAATATATTTGCTTTCAACTTTCTTAAAGTCCACAATATGGAAAATTATTATTTCTTAGGAGATGATCGTGACATCGCTTGAGAAGACAGTAAAGCTTTATTGCGTTATAACGAACATTGATGAGTGAATTTAGAGTCTGTTTGGGGCAGCTGCAGCTTATTAATAAGTTGTTGCGCAATAGTTGTGGTAGAAAGTTGCTGCAGATTTCTTTTTTGACTGTTTGTTTTTTACAGTTTGAAAACTGCTGTGCTGCAGCTGTTTTTGGACAAATAATCGTTCGACCACAATATTATAATGTTATTTGCAACAGAATTGCACATACCAGTACATTATATGCTTGAAAATAAATATATAGTGCAAAACATTACAAAATAAAGGTAGACATGTTAATGGATTTGAAAAAAAATAAAAAATTGACAAAATAGAGATATTCAATTCTTTGCCTTTTTTTTTTAACTCTCATCTTGAAGACACGATTTACTAGAAAATCATCCCCACATATTAAAAATATACACAACATTTAAAACATTGTTTTAAAAATTCCAGCCAAAATTCACATTCTAAAAGAATAACAACTGAACAGAGCAAAGCCACAACTGTTATGGATGTTAGATATGTAAATATTATAGAATTAAGAATGAAAGTGCAAGGCAGATGTTCTGTTAGAGCAAAGCTCAAAAACCGCATAAGAAAAGATAGAGAATATCTAAATCCAAAATCCACCCCATATTCCAAAATCATTGGACATGGAATTCCAAATATTGCATAGAAAACCAAATCCCAAAATCCAATATCAACTGAAAGACATTGGACATACACATTTCGAAAATAAAAAACAACAACATAGTAAGGTAGGGAATACAGAGAAATATGCAAAGCCAAACCTCAAAAACCACCGCACGAAGTTGAACCACCGTATAGAAGGTGGAGACAGAGATCCAAATAGAGCCAAAAAATAGAGAGAGAAGAGGGAGAGGGAAGCTCGCCACAACGATTCTATAGAAGAGAGAGAGAAAGAGGTAGCACGTTACACCTTCAAATCATGAGAGAGAGGGATTGGGGCAATTGTTACGAGAGAGAAAAGAGGCACCACATAATTGAGAGAGAGGGATTAAGATAAGAGTTGCGAGACAGAAACGAATGAACACGGGATCACAAGAGCACTCGTGTAAAAAAAAAAAATCGAAGGAATGCAGGTCACAGGGTAGAACCCACGACCACTTTAAATAACAACACGGCAACATCCAAACGCCCCTTACTGTGTTTTCGCACTGCACCGTAGCTAAAATGCTGTGCCAGACATGCTGTTACTTTTATTTGGTAAAGCAGCATTCTCGAAGTTATTTTAATAGGACGATAATTTTTTATCATTTTAGCAGATGATAATATTTATATGGAAGACATCTTTTTTAAAATAACTTCACTAACAACAATGTTCTTTCAAATGAGCCCTGAATTCAAGACCTTGGCAATGACCTTTCAAAGCCTTTAGTAAATGGATTAGCGGGTACCCGCATAAAAGAGTTTGTGCATGTTTTTCTATTTGATTACTGTCATGTTGCCGCCTTTGCAGTTTTCATTACAAATTAATTTTGAAAAATTACGGTTCTAATTCCTCAAACACAACGTAAAGCCGGTGCATTTTTTACATAAATAAAATATTAGAATAGTTAAAATTAACATTTTCAAAATATCTTCAATGAAATTACTCTTAAACATTGAATATCTTTCTTGAAATTGAAACATTAGACATCTTCGAGGGGCTCAATAGGATTGTGAATTTATCTCGAAGATAGTTAATCGCTCAAAATTTGATTGAAGTTTTGACTCCGATTGAGATCGGATTGAAATAAACGAGCTGACTACTAGCTAACATTTTGGATCGAATTTTTTCGGGACAATCCTAGCTCAGGTCAAAACCAGATCGTTAATAGTGATGACTTATGTATGAGAATTTATAGTTGAATGTGAATTAAGTTAACTTTAAGTCGAAGATGTATTATAACTTAAAATTTGATTATGATTGTGAAAAATATTTTAAGAAATATATCCTTTGAGAAAAAAATGATAATTTTATAAAGCATGTAATGAAATCCACATATGTATTCGGCAATTATAGGCTAACAATCATAGTACAATACTGGCCAAAATAGTTAGTTCATATCTTATGTATTAAATTTATTACATACATATAAATTTTTTTATGATAATTAATATTAATGATATTTTTAATCTATTTTAATTATTGAATGTTATAAATAAACATTTAAAATTTAAATATGTGATATATATATATATATATATATTAATAAAAATGAATTATCCTAGGCCTTAGTTTATTATTTGCATCTCAATATCACTCTAATTATATCTCAATACCACCAACATCACTTCAATACAATACAATGCCAATAGTACCGATCCACATCTAATCTTCACATTTCTCATCCGGATAATATTTTCGCACAATTTAAAGAAAGAAACAAAACCGAATGTTGTCCCAACAGCCGCCCGCTCATCGCACGCGATGTCGTCTGGCGCGCCCCAGTTCCTCCAGCTTGCCGGTACTTCCGCAGCCTTCGCAGGCCCACTTTCCTGCTCGCCACTGAATACGGTGACGCCGGCCTTTCTCTGCGCTCCTCTGCTCGCCACTCTCCCCTTCTGTGCACTCTGCTCCGTCCTTAACTTGCTTTCTACCCTAGCCAATGCATGGCTACGCCCCATATTGCAGGCTTTCCTCGCCTCATGACATGATAAAATCGGGTATTTCTATCTTCATGTTTTGAGTTTTTCGTCAACTATATCGTTCTCTCTTCTTTCTCCTCCGATGTCATGGATTCTTCTTAATCCTACTCCATCATCAATATCACCGCTAGATTTAAATGTACCTTAAACATAATTGTAAAAAATCATGAAGTAAGATGTGCCGTGCAAATATAAGTTTAAGGTGGCATGATAAAAAAATATATGCAACAAGTTAAATAAGTTCAGTATAATAAATCTCTCTTACTCCCACATCCAAGTGAGAAACAATTCAACATTGGTCAACTTTGATTCGAATCATGCTTAAAAAAGGCTTGATTTGGATTCAATCAAGTTTTTAATTTGGATTCAATTTAGTTTCGAACATAGGTTAGAACAAAGTTCAAATTCTAGCTTGTTCAACTTATTTTAGATGATTGGATTTCAAAAAGAAAAATTCTTCTCTCTTCTAAAACGACTTTTGACTCGTCATCATGTTCTCCTCTTCTTATTGTTTTCTCACTCTTTACATCTACTCCATATTTACACTCAAGAAGGTCTCGGGTTCCACCTCATGAAATATCTCCTATCATCTCTTGTACTTCTATCATGTAACCTTTTGAAATGAAGCCTTCAGATCTACATCTTTACATTGAATTACAACAAAATAAATGACATGTTATGATCTTAATCAAACTTTCATGATATTTAATTATTTACCCTCGTTGCATCTTCATTTTCTTATGTCGTCATCTCTATTTTAAAGGACGGATGTGGAAGCACTTTAATATACTTTACAGAAATAAAGCATGGATGTTGAAATGAATACTCTCCAAGGTCAGCATACCTGAGAAATTGTTCAGATCAAGCCAATTTCTTGCTGAGGGGATTTTGCTGTCAAGTTTCCACTGATTGGTACAAAGCTTAGTTAATTTCCAAAGATTTTCCTATGTCTATGGGATTATATTTTGATGCTTTATCTTTGGTCTCCAGAATAAAATGTCAGAGATTGCATAGAATTTTGCATGTTTTCTTTAAGTTAGTTTCTATTCTAAAGCGAAATTATTTGATATTTTAATCTGAAAATGTGGAGAATTTATAAATGTAATTCCCACATATTGTTACAGCCTTTATTTTACTAGAATTCCCTCGAACAAATGAATATGTGGTTTGATTATTTTGATTATGATGTCATAAGGACTTGTGGCCGATATGATGCTTATAAAATACTATAACCTTTTAATCTTTAATGATTCAAATGATCAAACCACCTACTCAAAATGATAAATGGGATAATTAAATTGGTGGAATAATTATGTTAGAAAGACACTTGAAAAGGACAAATTATAAGCATGAAGATACATTACAACCTGCATCATCATATTAATAAAAACTTTAAAAATGAGGCATTTCGGTATTATGATTAAATAAATTTTTTTCAGAGTTTTATCTTTTTAAACATTTTCAATTTGATGGGAAATCATTAAATTACTAAATCCATAATTCATATATTTACAAAACCATCATACATGGCTGGGAGGAAAGCTGCATAATTTTATTTTATTCTTAGATAGAACTTTTTTTTTTTTTTATGACTTGCTAAATTTTCCATTTTAGCATATCATTTTTTTTTTTTGGTAGCTACTTGGTTAGCATATCTATAATTATCATCAAATTCAAATGGGTCATTTGAGAACTTCAATTAAATAACACAGTATTTCTTGCAGATCTCCCACCAGGTAAGGAGCCCCTGGATTGGAATACAAGGATGAGAATTGCAGCGGGTGCAGCTAGAGGGTTGGAGTATCTACATGATAAAGCGAACCCTCCGGTCATCTATAGAGATTTCAAATCTTCCAACATATTATTAGATGAGGGGTTCCATGCAAAGCTCTCTGATTTTGGACTTGCAAAGCTTGGTCCAGTTGGCGACAAGTCTCATGTTTCAACTAGAGTTATGGGGACTTATGGATATTGTGCTCCAGAATATGCTATGACAGGGCAGCTGACAGCCAAATCTGATGTCTATAGCTTTGGAGTTGTCTTTCTGGAGCTAATAACTGGAAGAAAGTCTATTGACAGCACAAGAGCACATGGAGAACAGAACCTTATTCGCTGGGTATGTTTCGAAATCAAATTTTGAAATGAATAGAGTTGGAAGTAATTAGGATGGTTAGTTCTATCAAGTTCCTATATTTAAATTAAAAACTATTTATATTGAGAAAGTCCCTTCTGCCATTTAGATAACATAAAGTTCGCTTTGATTATTTGAGTGTGATAGAAATGAGAAAATTGATTTATTTTTAAAGCATTGATGGATGTATTGAGAAAAGGTTATATCCGGTGATAATATAAGCGACATCTATTAATAGAAGTTTAAGTAGTTTTTGTTTGTTTAATCATACAAAATAGAGTGAAAATGATGCATTTAATTTTTGTATTAATAAAGACATTATTTGAGATCGCTTTTTTGGAGGTTTTTTTTAGAAAAATAGCCATTAAAAATCAATATCCTCTGGATGATTTTTTTTCTCTTAAGAGTTGCTTTTAGAAAATTATGTTTAAAACAATGATGATCTTTTAATAGTGAAAGTAGAAGAGCATAATCTAGCCCAAATTAGCACAAAATTAGTTTGGAAAGGTTAAGAAGTAAAATAGATAACTCAAACCAACATGGCTAGAAATCAAGATTGTGAACATCGGAACGGACATTGAACCAGTTGAAGAAAATGTTCAAAGTTCAATGGTTCAACCAGAGTTGAACAAGATAATGTAATAAATATTTAAATTATTTTAATATAGCTTAAATAATAGAATAATGATATATTAATATTAATTTTATCTATTCAACAAATAATATTTTAATATAAGGNTATATATATATATATATATGAAAAAACCCATGGGCTAATATATTAAAATAGAAAAGGTACATATAAGTTGTATGATAGGGCCAAAAAAAGGCACCCTACCCTCGCATTACAACACATACAAAGGTCCCAAAAAAGAAAGGAAACATGTAAACACAAAAAACCAAAGCTGTCAAATCGCAGAAGCAAGTAGCTAAGGATGACCCAATTTAGTCCTGACTCTGCTTCTAGTTCTAGGAAGGGAGCCCTCTAACAAATTGTTGAGTTTCATGCCATTACTGAAAGTAACCAATGTATCATCTATTAAGTTCTTGAGCTTGAGTGGGTCTCCATTCTTCCTGAATGTGTAAACTTGACAATCCTCATCTGAAAACTGGCTCATCTGATCAGTGTGTTGGTCAACAAATTCCTAGGCATGTAAAAGCTGATGAGCCCATTGTGCCTAACTAACAATAACAACTTGCTCATTATGTTAACCATTGCAACAATGATAGGTTCTAGTGTATGCGAAGTTTGAATTGTCTCCTCTACACCTAATGTTTCCTAAAGATGAGTATCTTCAAGGCTCTTCTGATTATCAGACACAACATTATCTTTTGTATGTAAATGTCCTTGAGTATTATTTACAAAAAGGTTTGAAGTTGTAGGTTGCCCAGCTGAAACTGGCAACAACACTTCAATCACAAAAAAAAAAAAAAAAAATTGGATAATATTTGAACCAAACCGATTATTTAGAAATCGAATCAATTCACTAGTTCATTGGTTCAGCCCCGGCTTTAAGTGGTTCAATCTTGATTTTATGCAGAAATGATTTTGAGCTTGGACCAAGCCTGCTAATTGATCAGTTCACGCTTGAACCATTCGAACTGGATGGTCCTGGCTGGTTTTAAAACCCATGTTAGAAACTATAAAGAGAAGGTTTATAAATTGGAGTTAACATCACAGAGTACTTGATAAGAATAAATGAAAAGGAAAACTCAATAGCTGATCCTAAATATTAGAGCAGGATTATTAATAGAGAAAGGATATACTCGCAATAAAATTTTTCACGTAAGCGCAATTCACATTTTCTTTTGATTAGGTAGACTAATATAAATATAACCAAGCATAAGTATTTCCAACTCTCTCCACTTTGGTTAGCCCACCTAAAATGAGCCCTAAATAGATTTTTTTTATATAATATTTTTGGTAAGTATAGAATTACTCTTCAAAGAAAACTAATGATAATGATGTTTGTTCTTTGTCAAAAGTCTTTTGGGCTTGTGTTTTGTATTTTCGGAGTAAGGCTTCAAAGAATCAGTGAATTTATAATCCTCTACATTCACAGAGGGGGAATTTACTGTTGCATCAAACATTGTCTGCCAAGCGTATTATTTTGATTTTTCATACTATTCAAACATTACAAAAGAAATTATTTTATGTCAACTTGTGCCTAAAATACAAAACTAACTTTATGGAGTTTCTTGCAGGCCAAACCAATGCTCACTGACCACAGAAAGCTTTCCAAGCTTGCTGATCCATTGCTCCAAGGACGATACCCAATGCGTAGTCTCTACCAAGCCGTTGCAGTGGCGTCCATGTGCATCCAAGAGGAGGCAACCACTCGCCCACTCATTGCTGATGTTGTTACTGCACTGTCATACTTAGAATCTCAAACCGATGAGCCTGCAGGGGTGCCGGTTTATAGTCAACAACAGAGTAGAGGATCGAGGGAGGAGAATCTCGGACGAGGGAATCATGAGGATAGAAGCAAGCGGAATGTCTATGGGATAGAGAAAGGTGATGTGCCGAAGGAGATTGGTAGCATCACGAACAAGGAGATTGATAGGCAGCAGGAAGTGGCAAAGGCAATGATGTGGGGAGCAAACTGGAGGGAAAAACAACGTGCTACAATGTAGGATGCTCTGGCACTTTGATTGTGGAAGACTAGAGATTTTTAGAGACTCGCACATATCAGTAAATTATGAGCAAGATGGGGGATGCAGAGTGGAACACTGTGTATATTGTTAGATGGGTTTTTAACAGCAAATATTGCATAATTCCACCGTATGTACATTGGATGCCGTAGGTGCGGCTAGATCTGCCATTTTTTTTCTGCACTTCTTAGCCGTAGATGTACATACGATTGCACGTATGTAATATTTCATGGGGTTTTAGGGAGGAGTGCATTAGTGTGATTGTTTTTATTGGTAACATTGACTCTGTTGATATGCTTCTTATGTTAGTAAAAGTGAGAAATTTTGTGGGAAGTAGGATATTGTTGCTTTCTTGAAAATCTTTTGTATTGTTTTGTTTTGTTTTTTTTCTCCTCTAGCTTTTAGTTATAAGAGGATTATTGTGAGGAGTACTTTAATGAATCACAACAATTTTACTGTGTCAATATTAAATGTTTATTTTTAACTAATCTTGGAGGAAATTTCATTCATCAAAAATAAAAAACTAGGGGTAAAGACCAAAAAGACACCACTAACCAAACAACTCACGAAAAAAAGAAAAAA
>NEWO01000365.1:444941-455740 GCA_003013225.1 Phalaenopsis aphrodite | reverse complement strand
AATTTGGAAGTTTATTAAAATTAAATGAACATAGGACTTAGGGGTATGACTTTTGAAGTCAATAATTAATCAATTTAATAACCCTATTTGATTTTTAAATGAAATTCAAATGATGAATCATGATCACCTAAAACTTAACCTTTTCAAAATTAATTAAGGCACTCACCTAGGTCTTAAGGGTTTAGTAGTAATCTAAGTTAAATCAAGACTGATTAAATGAGGATTAGAAAAGAAAACATAGCAAAAATTTAAGACCTTTAAAACACTACAAGCCCAATTAGGACCAAAATTTGGCTAAGTGTTCCAACAACACTAGCTTGCCCCTTTTAAGGGTCTTCATTCACATAATCTTAAAAATTAAATTACAAATGATGATTACCTTTTTCTTAGGGATAATTAGGACATCAATGTTCATTGAGCATTAGGGTGTTCATAGGGTGAATCATTAATAAACACAGTAAGTTTAAATGAGCTCGAGGCCTTTCACCAGGTAGTGAGAGGGAGGCATGGACCTGTTTCTTTCTCCTAACTTGTTGGATACCTTAGAGGTCTACTAAAATTAATGTAATTTGCTTAACAAAAGCATCCTTAATCAAGCTAATAGGGACCCACCAAGATATGACCTAGGGTTATGTAGGTCACCAAAACTTTACTTTCCTGCTTCAAACAAAAAACCCTGACATGCATTTTGAGTTTCAGGTGGTGGAACGAGAAGACTCGCTAGGTAGGCTTTTACAGTTTACAATGTCATTTTTCTTGTACTTTGATAATGTACTTTTGATGTTAATACAAGCCTGCATGCTAAGAAACAATATCACCATGCATGAAAACTAAAACTATCAGGATAACCACAAAACCAAAACCAAAACCAAAATCAAAACCAAAGTTAAAATCAACCATGATAAAATTCACCATCACAATATTAAAAATATAAAACAACTCAAAATTTAATCACAAACATCACAAAAAAAATCACAATTGAAACTAAATTAAGATGTCTCTATCAGATGATCGGGAACCCCTCGGAGTAGGTAACCTACGATTGCTAACCAGGCTTCCCACAGTCTAAATGAAATTATGGAACTCATTAAGTTGAGTTTACTAAATTCATTTGGATTAAGTGAATCCAATAAAAAATAGTGGTGTCGGAACGAGAGAACCTTAGGATCCTAACCGGTGTCGCTCTAATCAACTTTAACATGCCCCAATAAATTTTTAAAGAATTACAACTATAGGGCCACCCGATTTGACATTATAACTTGACACCCTAGAAAACTCAAAACTCATCACGACAAGGAGCTTGGAGCTAGCATGGTCGGCAACACGGCCAACTTCAACAACAAAACATGTCTACACCAGTTAAACCAACTTTCTTCCTTAGAATTAAACAACCAAGCCATAGGATTTCGAGGTTGTCTGCTTATGCAACATAAATCCCCAACTCATCTTTAGGCCTCTGTACAACCATGTTGTAGAATATAAGCCTTAACTCGTCTTAAGATTCTGAGGTTGTTGTTAATCACAACTTAAATCCTCACATCTTTCAGGTTATTTGTGCGATTGCTTCACACAAATGTAAGCCCTAAATTAATAAAATTGGCAGGATGAAGCACTTAAAATTTTCTCCTTAAAATTGAAACAAAAAAAAAGATAGACTGGGAAGCCACCGAGGTTCTCCTCCGATCTATGTCATCCCCTAGTTCTTCGTCCTTTGGATTCTACAATAAAAATGTTCCAAATTTGAAACACTCTCATTTCACACCTCCTTGTCCGATTTCATTAAAAAGTAATTTCCTTTGAATTCCTTGAAGATAATATTTCTTTATTTTTATTGGGAGCTCTCTTAGATTACTTCGGTCATTTAAGATGTAATTAACTATAGGGGCTTGCCCTTATAGGAAGTTTTTCTCGAACCCAGCTTAATATAAACCCTATTTAATTCTTCATATTAAATAGAAGAAATTGTCGGTAAATAAAATGATTTCGTAGATCAAATGAATGTCATATATTTCTTAGTTTATTTGATCGAGCCTCATCCTCAAGTCGTGTGTTTATCCATCGGGATAGATACATGATTTGAGGTATAGCGCTCTTTCATTTAGACTATGAAAAATATGTGGTCAGTTTGATTTCATATTTTTCTAAACATTAAAATGTCCTTTTGAAGCGAGCTTCGGGATTGCGATTCCGGTGACCGACAACTTCTTACGGGCAACTCCTCCAAACCAAAATAGTGCCGACAGCCTTCAAACTCCAATATCGACCTCCCTAATTTTAGTTTTTCATAAACAGTTTCTCTAGTCATATCAACAAGAAGGATATCATTTGTGGAAAGCATACACCAAGACACATCCTCCCATAAATGTCTAGTAAGAGCATCCATAACTAAAGGTTGTCTAATAACAAATTTATTCTAAGTTATTAAGATTTAGTAAATCTTATAAATTTTGATATATAAATCCTAAATGAAAGACTGTCTGGCAAAGAAGCCCTCTAAACCCCAAAAATCCATTAAAACCATTTGAGAAGTTATGTGTAAATCCACTGCAATCCCAATGGCTCTCACTGTAAATCCTGTAAATCCATCGATTCGTAGAATTTAGGATTTACAATTGAAATCTATGAAATTCATATTCATCAAATCAGCACCTTCATCTTATTAAAAATACCATCTAGCAAAACTTAGCTTAAATCTTGCTTTAAATCCATTACCAGACAACCCCTAAAGCAAAAAGATATGGGCATAAAGCCGATCCCTGATTTAATCCATCTATAATAAGAAAATATTTAGTCAATCTCCTTTCTAATTGCTAAAACCTAAACCCTAAATGTATCCTACCAAATAAATGAAAAGAAAAGGGAAATTTGCATACATTCCATTCAACACCTAAGAGTATTTACAGATCTAACACATGAACTTCATTTTCTTATGTTACCTTACCATACCTTTAAGCTATGAGCTGTGAGAAGTGGAGCATCGATAGGAGAGAAGGAAAGCGGTGGTCGGTCGCCGGAGCAGTGGGATCGTCGGAGTTGGGGTTGTCGAAGCAGTGGAGTCTGAAGAGGGGAGGATTAGGGCATTGATGTGAGACCGAGAGGTGGGAGGATCAAGGAAATACCGAGAAGGACACAATTTTATCGATATAAAGGATTAGTTCTGATGCCTTAAGAAATGACTATTAAGTAGTCAGTAATTAATATTTTTGCTAATGACAATTCTCGTCACTTAATAAAAAAAACTCGTCGGTTAATACCCCACCAAATGACAGGTTCATAAATAACTGATGAAATATGATCGTCAGTTTATAATTTCTTATAACCAAAAATATCATGCGTCAGTAATCATAAAACTGTCAGAATAAATATTGTTGTTACTACGCGATGCCATGTTCTTTAGTTTTGTCGTCGCAAGTAACTCAGCTTATGAACCATAGCTATGCCATAAAAAAATAGAGTAATTTTTTCATCCTACATTTAGGCTATTGGTTGTAGTGTTTTTTTTCTATAGTGAAACTTTGAAATGGTTATAGTACATGGTCATAATTTTAAGGAAGTAATGTCTTGCATTTGGTTTTTCATGATGATTATTGGTTTATTAGTCACTTTAAAGATCTTTAATGATTTGTTTCTAGTGATGAAGAAAAGTATAAAAATCTCATAAATAAAAGTATTATAAAAAAATTTATCTAGAAATTCAAGTAATCATTTATTTTATATTTTGATATATTTTCTTGTTTTTTATTAGTGGTCCACTTATTTGAACATGCAAAGTTTGATGTGAAATGAGTTGTGATGAAGAATTACACTTGTAATTGGAAATGTGTGTTGGTGATGAAGGAGTACACTAAGTATTTTTTTTAATATAAAAAATTCATAATAGGATTTCAATCCAAATTAATGAGATTAGTTTGATAGGGAGGGTATCTTCTTTAATTAATAATAAGTTGAATTTTTTAAAATAATAACTTCATAATAGGACTAGAGCTTATAGAGCTATGGGACCAAATAGGGCTCCAATTGGAGTTAAGTTGGTTTGGATTTATCTCTTTTGTGGGGAGCATGGGTGGGTAGATGGATGAAAAAGCCTATGGAGGGTTAGTTTAGGATGTGAAGATGTGGTCAAAATTTAATAGTGAGCAAAAATTGCCTTTGGCAAAGAATGATGGTGTCGATACCAAGATTAGGGCAAAAAAAAAATAGTATGGGCTAATTTATTTCTACAATTTTGTGGAGCTTTAATGGTAAAGAAATTTGGTGAAATGGTTAAGAATGGTTATCTTAAGATTTGAAAATTTTTAATTGGGGTTGTTGGAGAGCTGTATTATTTTTAGAAGACAATGAGTCGTGATGCAAAGAATAGGCATTGGGAACTGATCCATGTTGCGGTGAATCAAACACGTTAAACATGCAAATATACGTGTTGATCAAATAATATAAGAATTTTAAGTCCAATTTATTGATCCCACGTGAAACTTCATTAATTTTCAAATAAGTTTAATCACTAATTTACTAATCATAAGTCTAGCTCAAAATATTTAATTTTTTAAAATTTTAAAAACTTTTAGCACATAAAAATAAATTAAAGTGGTTCAGAAAATCCAAAGTTACTTGAAGTGATTATTTTAATGTAATTGACAATCTTGGACTTGTACTTCTTATTCTCTTCCAAGACAACAAACGTTTGAATTCCATATTATAGTTTAGTTCCATTAAACCTTTAACAATTCTATAGCATCCATATTCCCCAAAAATATTGCAATAACTTAATCGCAATATTATTATTCCACTAAACTCGTATCTTTTAATCTATCGGCTGAACTCTTATTCCAATAGTTGCAGATTACAACTAATTTTAACAATCTAAATGGCTAGTTTGAAAATAAATGAAAATCAGAAGGTTAAAACATTAACCTAGGATGTCGAATTTCTCTAGATTTTAAAGAAAACTAATCCAAAGAAGAAATAAAACTTAAGTGGATGTGCTTAAAGAAGGGCATGTGTGGTCTTTGATATGTATATAGTTGATATGTTGAATACAAATTTTAATGGATTGTATTTTGAGAGAATGAGATCAAGTTATGCTGCCTGGGGGCGAGGATGTGCTTAAAGAAGGGCAAGTGTGGTCGTTGCGTGCGCTCAAATGCTGAAATTAGGCACAACTGAGCATGTATATACGACGGTTAGGAGCGATAGGGACTTTGGGCGGGTTAGTTGATGACAGTTGCCAAATTCTCATACCTGCGCATGTCATAAAAATGCAAGGAAAATTTACATACATATAACACATCCCTTATTTCCTTATTTGTCTAACACCTAAGTTTTCTTATATCAATATCAATTCATTTGGTAGAACATTCACTTCGGTGGTGTAAGTCCCTTCTGGTCTGGGATTCGAATCCCACCTCTAGCGCCTGTTGCCTAAAATGAGAGAGTCCTTGAATGGGTTTGCTCATGGGGTCTTGGCTCGCACTACCTAGGGATGCTCCCAAAAGGATTGGTTAGTAATTTTCACTTCTTAAAACTTAAGAATGGTAATTTGCTTATAGTATAATATGAATTTTATAGAGTTTATAAGATTTTAAATTTGGAATTAAAGATATGAAGAAGAGAATAAAAAGAAAGGCTTCGGCAAACGCAAGTAGTGTGGCTACAGGCAACATGCCCTTTCAAATTGTGTCTGATGAGTCAATTTATTATTATTTATAAAAAAAAAATAAATACGTTCTTTATTTAAATTATAAAACCATAAGCGTTAGTTTTCCCTATCATTACCAAACATTTCCCAGCCTCTCATAGCCAAAGAAAAAGACCAGAATACCCACTCTTCTTCAGATCTCTCCACGTTCTTTAAATTTGAGCCAAACTTTTTTGTTTTAATTTCGATTTCAAATATTAATTGTAGCTTTGGAAAGATAATTGTGAATTGCTACCTCCCTAAATACATGCATGTCACATGTTTTCTCACTATTTTTTATTTGGCTATCTTTATTGAAATAATTCAAGGGATATGGATCAAATATCTTATCATTAAGAAATATATAAACAATTAAAGGAGATATTTAATCAAATTTTTTTATTATTTTGATACCTGATTTACCTTTGGGCAAATTCTAGGGTGGAACAGGAGTGAGAGGACAAGAAGAAATCACAACTATCCAGTAATATGACGGTGGTTTTCCGACTAGCTTAAATGTATGACTTTAGATTTTGAATCATCTCTTTTAATATTTGACCCCCTTTTGTACGCACACACAAAAACAAAAAAACAAAATGAAGTACTAATGATTCATTTGATGAAAAAAGAAAGGCTCCTGCCACATAGCCCTAAATCTAAAGATAGTTCTCTAGTGTCAGGGGTGCAAGCATGTCTAACACTGCACCACTTTTGACATATACCTTGCTCATGCCATGGATTCTTGTGCTCCATGAAACTTGCATTGGAGATCTAGGACCATATCGAAATATGAGACGGAGAGCAGTAGGATCTTCAAGGCAAACTGTGCTAGAGATAGCTGTGAACTGCTTGGGCCGCATTTGCCCAGTTTGTCATACAGAACTTATGGATGCATGACATTAGTCATGCCCTGCAACTTGTTTGGCACGGGAGTTCTCAGGGCGACCTGGAGTTAACACGATTAGATTATTTATGGGTGGCCTTTTATTATATAATTGATGATTTATTTTATGATCGAGCTAGCTTAGAGTATGGATGTGCATATTATTATTATTATTAGTATTATTAAATTGAATGTATATATTATTTATAAATTTTTTGTTACAAACCTAAAACAAAATAAATGCAAATCAACATTCAAAGGAAATTAAAATGCATCTTTTATGACAAAACAATAAAATAGTTTTTTAATGCATTAAAGAGTTTGATTAGAATCTTAATATTTACTGAGTGTAGAGTCTGATTGGACACACTCAGTCGCCAAGCAGCATGTTAAGCAAGCTCTGGCACATCGCACCCACGCTTGTATGGTGCGCTCATGATGGGGTTTACGACACCCCCGCACCACTTTCAAGCATGCCCTCACCTATTCGAAGTTTCTTCCCGAGCAAGCGGAGTTCATGTGCAAAATTTCAAGGCGCCACAGTGCTTGATTGTAAAGAGCAAGGTGCCTCCGCGCCTAGGATTGACGTGGGCAAGCCCGGTTTGGTTAGCTATTTTTATTCAGCTTACCTCCATCTGAGCGACTAAGAATTAGATCTCTCAAGTGTGGTTCTCCTGATTGCAATCTCATGAAAAAGAGAAGGGTGGGAGAGGAGGATTTTAACTTGCATTTATATTATGAGATCAAGAGGAAAGTTTGGAGCAAAGCCCTCTAAATTACATTCCTTGTAGAAAGGAGACCTGAGTGAGTATTATGTACATTTTTGAATTTAATAGTGAAGATTTCTTCGTTGTGCGATTTTTGATTTCTTTCAGTTCATAGGTTTTCACATGTTAAATCCTTATATGTTTTGCTGGATTATTTTTTTGTGTTTCTATTAAAATTGTTTGTTCTAATTTTCTTAAATCAGTGTGATCCTATTATGCGGTGTGGTTTGGATTCATATTGATTGAAGCACTTGTAGAAGTATATGGGAGATTTCCATCATCATTCCCAACAATGTCATATTAGAGAGGAGAGTTTCATTTTTGTGCGAGAATTGAATGAAGAAGTAAGGTACAAGGTGGAAAAGTTCGGTGATATGAAATTCATGTTCTGAAGGATGTAATGGAGGATTTAGAGGATTTACTATATCATAAAAGTCGTGTTTTATATTACAGGTATCATCAAAAAGCCTGAGTGTATGACTATGGAAGAATGGAAGACTCCAGATTGACCACCTAGGTTTATTCTATTCATCATTTTTGTCATTTGTTGGTTCAATACAGTAATTGAAAAAAATGCAGTGGAACTTAAGACGATACTAACAAATATTTACAAAAAACCTTATTCCTTAAATAAGATTTTATTGATGATGAGGCTATGTAACATAGCAATGGTGGAGGACAGTTTAGTGATAGAACATCTGAATAATTTTAGCACTGTAATGAGCCAGTTGTGTTCTGTGAGGATCAAGTTTGATGTTGAGGTTAGAGAACTATTGATACCATTTTATTTGTTGGATAGATGGGATGGTTTCATTACAATGGTGAGCAACTCTTTTGAGAATATAAAGTTGAACTTCGATGACTCTGTGGGGATGATGCTAAATGAAGATGTTCACATAAAGTCAACGAATGATGAATCTTCAAGTTTTATGTTGAAAGCAAAAAGTATGATGGAGGAATTTAAACAAGAATTCAGGTAGAGATAGATTAAAGTTTGAAAAATAAAATTTCAAGTCAAGCAGAGGAAATACTAGAGTAGAATGTAGGAACTATGGTAAGATAGAACATTGCAAGGCAAGGACTATAAATATCCAAGAAAATCAGATGGTAGAAGACAAGAGAGAAATATTTCTACAAATATTTACACATATAAAATCTAAGGTGACTCTCTGGTGTTTTCCATAGTAAACATTGAATCATGGATATAAGTTTCAGATGTCTTTTTTCATGTATGCCCTAATAAAGAAGTATTAAAAATTACACTGAGAGTGATATAGGGATGTTTTATTTTTGAGACATTAAAACATATTATATCTTAGAAGATGTTCTTTTGGATATCAAGTTGCTAATATAATAATTTGGAAGCTTGCTGAAGTTAGACATGTTCTAAGTTTGAAGAGATATTTCATCAGTTGGCAATCTTGACTACTTTTACAAGTAATTCATAAAAGGTGACCAAGGGGCAATGGTGATAGCTTGGGGCAATATTTAGGACACCCTTAACCTAATCAATCAAAAGGTGGATCTCATTGATGTTACTGGAACCAATGTGGATGCAAGTATATGACATCATAAGCTTGGTCTTATGAGTGAGAAAGATATGAAGATTCTAATTTCATGGAATACACTTTAGGCATATCATTAAATTTAGATTTCTATAAGGATTGTATATATGAAAAGTAGAATAAAGTTTCTTCTTTTATAAGTGGGTCAGTTAATGTTAAAGCAAAATGATGCATGGGTTCCTACTCCACCGTAGTCTATTTAGGGTTTTCACTACTTTCTCACATTTATTTACGGTCGCATAAGAAAATTATGACCTCACTTTTTAAAACAAACTCTAACATAATTGATGTGTTTAAGAAGTGGAAGTCTATTGTAAAAATGAGAAAATATTGAAGTTTAAGTGTCTCAGTTCAGATAATGGGGGTGATTATCGTGATCAGAAGTTCAAAATTTCTGTGCTGCAGAGGAGATCAAACTGGATTTCACCATCCAAGGACACCACCATAGAATATCATGGTTGAGCACATGAATAGAATAGGCACTGAGCTTGTTAGGAGCATAAGACTGCATGCATGCTTGCCAAAGTATTTTTGAGTTGAACAGTGAATGTTTTTGTTTATCTGATTGACCATAGTCCATTAGTACGTTTGGATGGAGGCTTATATAAAGAAGTCTAGAGTGACATGGAGGTAAATCTATCTCATTTAAATTTATCTAAATGTTTTACATATGCACATGTTAATATAGGATCCAAATGTAAGCTTAACTCAGAATTTATCAAGTGAAACTTAATTTAATATGGCTCAAATGAGTTTGAGTATTAGTTTCGGGATTATTAGGATTAGAAATTCATCAGAAGTAAGAATGTTACATGCAATGAAATCGAGATGTACAAGGATAAGTTTGAAAATTAAGATAGCCTATTAATTACTTCTGAAGAGTCCAAGTGTGTCGAGATAGAAAACACTGGTGATCAAAAGGATTGAGAAAGAGAAAGAGCTAAACAATATGGAACACACAAAGTTCCTCAGTCACATGTCATTGATGTCAAGTGGTCAAACATAATGGTATGACCAGTATAATGGTATTCTCATTCATTACATTATTTGTTGTTAATAAATAGTGGTGAATTAGGGTGGTTTGAGAAAGCTACTCAAGTTAGAGATTCAAGGAAATTAGAGCTTGCCAGAGATGATGAAATGTTGTATTTGGATTCAAATCATAGATGAAATTTGAAAGTTTTACCAAATAACAAAAGAATGTTACACAACAAATGAGATTACAGGCTGAAAGAAGAATCATATAGCAAGATACATCATAAGGCAAGAGTTGTTATGAAGAGTTTCTAAAAGAAGTGAGGTGTGGACTACACATAGATTTCTTTTCCGTTAGTAACGATGACAACCGTCAAGGCTTTGTAAAATCTGGTAGTAAAGAAATATCTATATCTTAAGAAAATAAATGTAGCAACTACTTCTTACATAGAGATCTCGAGGAGTTATACATGGTGCAATCATAGGGTTACAAGGTTCTAAAGAAAAAAAAGTTTTGGTCTATAGGTTGAAGATAATATTTTATGACTAGAAGCAAGCCCTAAGATAGTGGTACAATAGGTTTAACAGGTTCATGTCAGACAATGGGTACATAAAATGTCAGACAGACTAATACTGTTTTATCAAACAATTCAATAATTGTTATATCTTACTCATTTTGTATGTAGATGAGTTGTGTTGACCTCACTTTTGGTTGAGGTCTAGAAATTTCTTTAGTAGCCTAGGTCTAGCTATAGAACTTTCCTATTGACTAGTCTTAGAAAACTAGAAGAGGTACCCCACCATTAGAAATTCAAAACTCTTCTTTTTACTTAACATGAAATTCCACATATTGATCTTAACCTCCAACATTTAGTAGGTAAGATCATTATAAGAGAATTCAAGAAGAATCTCTATAGGATTACTTGGCTTTAGGG